>JANHGN010007081.1:0-45729 GCA_024605025.1 Megaceryle maxima | reverse complement strand
ATATATATAAAAGAAAACCATGAGTTCAAACCAAATGCTGAACACTTAAAATGCTGAATAAAGCAATAAAATACCTCCTGAGGATAGGATCTTGCAACTTTTTCAAGAAAACCAGAAATTATATATCAAATACTGTCTTGTTTACTTGTGCAGCTGAATTTACAACTGATGTTAAGGACAGATTTTCTATACGTTTTTAATGTCAGCAGGATTTAAAATTCTGTGTAAAACTCATAAATTAATGTTTCTAACAGTGTCAGGTACACCTTGACATCTCTGAGATATGAGATGGGATTGGCTGTCCAAGGCAAGTTATCAAAAAGCTTTTAAAAAATAAGATTGACCGGTTCTTAAAAACATTTACACTTACTTGTGACCTCAGTTCTCTGATTCAGGGGCTTTTTTTATGGTTACATTGGATGTGATTTAGGTGAATATACTTATTTCCATCCAAAAATTCCTCTCAAGGCAATATCTATCTATATGCCTATCAATGCAGTTCTTGAACTATTCTAAAGAGGGGTGCAAAGGAAAAGCCTTTGTGTTAACACAGCTCAAGGACCTGCTGCTCATGTTGCTCTAAAAATGTTCACATTAAATAGAAATTAAGCAGTTCATTCTGATTTGTCTGAATGTCTAAAACAACCTTTCAGTACCAACCAGTGCTGAGATATACACTGATGTTTTAACAGGTGGGCTTGTAAAAAATATCCTGGAAACAAAGAAAGATTATGAGGCATCACAGAAATCATCAAAGATGGCAGAGAGGGTAAGATAGTAATGGCCTTCAAAGAACAGTGAATATTAAATGCTGTTATTGTGACTATTATCTCTGTCTTAAGTGTGGTTTTTTCTGTTGATGATCGAGCTTTTCTCTTTGAATTGTTATGCTGCCTTTTTTTTTTTTCCCATCCATTAAATATTGTTACTTTCTCCATGTAATGCCCTCTTTCTCATCTTTAATTTTTGTGATACTGGCTTTTTTTTTTTTTTTTCATTAATTCAGTGCAGTTTTTCAGGGTACCTTCTTTAGCCTATTCTTTTGGTTTCCACAAAGTCTACTGATTTCAGCCTTGCCCTAGATCATAAAATCATCTTGACTCCCACCCTTTAGCTATTGATGAGCATTGAGAAGATCCCCTCTCGGTCATCTCTTCTTCAGGCTAAAGATAGGAAAACACCTTTCATTTCATGCTTATGGTCCATTATGAATAGCAAAAGCTTTGTCCCACTTGCTGAATCACGTACTTATAAATGTGCAACTTACAGTGTCTGCACACCAATTACTAAAACAATGTTGGTTCTTTCTAACATGTGTCTGATGTGAAAATTTGTCTTATTATATAACAGTTTGGAGAAACAAAGGGGTAAAAGTTGATATTACTCTGCTTATGCAATAGCTGTAAAGCTTGTTCCTGAGCTTCGTTGAGCTGGCCCTTTTGAGAACAAGTGATAAAGCTGTTCCCATTCCTGGTTTTATAACTAGATGGTGCTGTTGAATCACTAGTCTCAAGATTATGTTGGTAGTAATTCATTTAATGATGTCTTCTGCCAGTACATAGTTGTGCTGTTGGCCATACTGTTTGGGCTTGTGTCCTGTCAGCTGAAGCACTGGACATAGAAAGGGACAATGGGGGAGGGTTGATAAAACCACATGGATTTCATGCTCGGGAACCTTCCTCTGGTGTTTGTGCTAAATTTTCTGAGCTATTTTCTGAATAAGAGCAACTAACTAAAATGATTCCCTTTAAACCCCTTTAATTTTTTTAAAATTCACGTGGACAATTGTGTCCTTCTACAATCACCATTTAGTCCCATTGCCTGTTTTCAGTCTCTAAAACACTCATTCAGTCCTTGTTTGTCTTTTGTTGCATCTTTTGAAGCACTGGTCTGTGTTTGCAGCATTCATAATAGACAACTAATTCTGGAAAAAATCATGCTGACTTCCTAGTGCATCATGTGAAAACTTGCACACAATGCTAAGTTCCTGGAATATTATCTGATCTCATATCCAAACAGCTGCCTGCTACTACAGTAGGTTTCTTTGCCACTACTGCTTTTCAGATTAGATTGTTGAAGTTGTGATCCAGAGGGAAGCGTGGCTTTCCTGACAGCAGAGGAAAAAATCAACAGGAAAGATGATTAAAAATGCTTGAAGTTAGTGACAGGGACTTGACAGATGTGGTTCAGAAAACATGAGCTGGAGACATTACTGAATCCAGGGAATTTATTTTAGAGGCTAGAGACACTGTTATGCAGGAGAGCAAAAGTAAAAAACACATTTCCAATGTGGCATTTCCTCTGGGAATATCTCAGGGACCAGATATGAGGGTAGCAGGTGGGGGTCTCCATGTCTGTGGCATGTGCCATCTCTCAGGGATGTTCCTAACATCATGAGGAAAGCAGCAGCAAGATGTATTCCTGTGAGACTGCACACCGGAGGAATATTTACTGGTCTGTGGAATCTCTTTGGAGGGAGGCAGTAAAAGTAACTAAAAAGAAGGAAGAGTTTCAAGTGGTTTACTTCTGCCAAGTGGTCTAGGCAGGCAAGTGGAACCATGTCCTGTTGTGTTGCTGGGACTGTGAGAATGGGTCAGTGAACCCTGGCCAGCGTGCTGCTCTCAAATGGCTGTCGGTTTTGTGCCAGGTCTAGCTCTGCAGTCTGCTGGGAAGCAGGATCAGTCTGGGATTTGACCATTTCTACCCAGACTGTCAGCTCTTTATTTAATTTGTTTTCCATCAAACTCTCCAAAAGAGAGGAGTTCTACATCATTCTGCAACTTTATTCCAAAACGTATTCTGCATTGGAGAGCAATATGTAATTGTACTGCTGTATTTTGGAGCAGAGTAACTAAAAGTCTGGTGAAAATTTGAAAGAATACTTGCTTTGGGAAATCACTTCTGATGAAATGAAGGTTATCCTTGTGTCTGTCAGTAGGAATGTTCATCTGCCCTCATATTGTTGAGCTATTCAATACATACAAAATAAATGAAGTGTTTTCCCAGTTAAATTCATTAGCCTTTAAAGCTGCCTTCTTCTGCCAGTTAGGAAAGTGAAGGGAGAAAGAAATGTTTGTAGTCCGAGTGCTGGAACTTTTGGCTAATACTTTATTAATCCAATATTCAGGAAAACAAACAAACCAGTGGATCTACCTGATTTGTTGTGGATTAATCAACTAGAAATTAGGTGAAGTTGGTGAATTAATAACTTAATCTAAATGTAATGTTGGTGAACTCCTGGGAATTTTTCACACCTTTACTTCTAACTGCTGATGGCCAAGGAGCTTTTCTTTGTTTTAAAAGCTTTCCTTTGAAACCTTTTATGTGCTGTGTTTCCCAAACATGCCTTTGCTTTTTAAGAAGTATTAATAAAGAAAAAGAAGAGGAAAGGAAAAAAGACTGTGACTTTCATCATCTAGGCTTTGCATGTGCAGGAACTTAAAATAATATACACAATTTGCAGGTCAAACAAAGAGGTCATTCTGGAAATACACAAGATTTTTGCTGCCTTGATTAGCCGTGTTCAGCCTAACAAATTCCTAAAAAGACTTCCTAAATGTATTTGTTTAGAATCTAACCCTTGAATGTTAAACAGAGAATGAAACAGATGTTACATTTTGTATTCCACTTCATTTATTTGATGTGTGGAAAATGTAGGCAGGTTATTAAATAGCTTTAAGCAAGTGGGATCACAGAATTCCCATCTTTGCCCTACCAAATACAGTTCACAGGCTTCAGAAAAGCATCAGCTTTGAGGTTTCTGGGAGGAACAAGTGATATTAAATAGCTTAGCACCTGGATAATATTAACTTTCACTACAAATGTGATACATTAAGTATGCACTTCTAGGCTTAGAACAAATACAATCATTGCTGATTCTGTTTGTTTAAGGTTCTTCAGGTCATTGATTTTCACATTAATCCATCATCTGCATGACGCTGGGTGCCCCCTTCAGTCAATGCAATTAGTAACGTGTCATGTTAACCAGATGTAGGCATCTGTCATAGAATCATAGAATCATTTTGGTTAGAATAGACCTTTAAGATCATCAAGTCTAAATGTTAACCCAGCACTGCCAGGTCACTACTAAACCATGTCCCTCAGCACCACATCTGCACAGCTTTTAAACACCTCCAGGAATGGGGACTCCACCACTGTCCTGGGTAGCCTGGGCCAGACCATTTCTTTCAGGGAAGAAATTGTTTCTCATGTCCAACCTAAACTTCCCCTGGGGCAACTTGAGGCTGTTTCCTCTTGTCCTGCCACTTGTTCCTAGAGATTAACTCCCACCTGGCTTCAGCCTGCTTCAGGGAGTTGTTGAGAGTGAGGAAGTGTCCCCTGAGCCTCCTTTTCTCCAGGATGAACAACACCAGGTCCCTCAGCCCCTCCTCACGAGACTTGTGCTCTAGACCCTTCACCAGCTTTGTTGCCCTTCTCTGGAAACGCTCCAGCCCCTCGATGTCCTTCTTGGAGTAATGGGCCCAAAACTGAACCCAGGATTTGAGGTGCAGCCTCACCAGTGCTGAGTACAGTGGGACAATCCCTGACCTAGTCCTGCTGGCTGCCATTTACGTATTTTGAAGAGGCTCACCATTCAAGCTCACAAATTCTCAGTATCCTGCCAGCTTAATATGTCCTAAGAAACACTGACAGTAAAAGTTAATTGGCATTACCTTCAAATGGCCTTTCCTCTTTGTGACACAGCTCTGTTCATCATGATGTGATGTTAATGCAGTGACCTGAATAAAACTGCAGTGAGAATTTTTTTGTGCAAGGATGCAAGTCCTCAAAAAGAATTGTACCCAGCAGTCTGGATGGGGACAAGCACCATAGGAGCTCTACAACTCCCTGAAAGGAGGTTGGAGCTAAGTGAGGCTTGGCCTCTTTTCCCAAGGAATGAGCAACAGGACAAGAGGAAAAGGCCTCATGATGCACCAGGGGAGGTTTCAGTTGGACATTAGGAAAGATTTCTTCTCACAAAGGGTTGTCAAGGCCTGGACCAGGCTGCCCAGGGAAGTGGTTGAATCACCATCCCTGGACATGTTTAAAGTTTGTGCAGATATGGTGCTTATGGTGTAGCGGTGGACATATCAGAGTTAGGTTCATGGTTTGACTCAGTGATCTTAAAGGCCTTTTCCAACCTAAATGATTCTATGCTTTTTTAAGAGTAGGAGGTTGTGGACCCAGACTTTCCACTGCATGAGCAGAAGAGGAAAGCTTGGTAGGGCTGGCACCCACTGTGCCATTATGGCTGAATTAATACTATCTGCTGTTGCTGATTACCCCTAGAGTTGACTCTTGGCTCGTGTGTGGTCAGACTCACAGAAATCTGTTCTGTATACTCGCTGAGTACGTGAGGTTTTATGAAATTACTTCTCCCCAGTGTGGATTGAATATTAAGTGAAGCAGACTGGCTCTGGGGGCCAAGGTGGGGTGTTTATATACATCTGCAAAGTCCACCTCCTTTTAGAGGTCTCGAATGTGAACTGGGGAGGAAACTATCACCATCCCTCAAAAAAAAAAAAAAAAAAAAAAAAAAAAAAGCAAGCTCCCTTTAAAGAGCTATGCTTTTATTTTTTTTTGGTGCCTTCCAACTCAGAAGCAAGTCAGACTGCCTCTTAAATTGAATGGTAAAGAACATTGTGTCTCCGATTCCTTGGCCTGTTCCTGAACTCAGTACCTGGCATCAGCAGAAAAAGCATCCTGTTCGTTGGAAACGATTTAACATTTACCATTTTCCCTGTGTTTCTGTGAAAGAGTTTCTTATGGGTATCCCTAGTGGATAGTTACAATCTGCTTAAAATGCAGACTCTGTAAAAACCAGGAAAAGAAAACACCCTTTATGATAAAAAAATATTTTGTACAATAAAAAAAAAACCCACCACCTTGTTGGCTTTGCACTGAATGTATCAAAATGACTTGTCCAAAATGAAGTTTCTCTCCTGTCCTATAGAAAGAAGTGGGGGGAAATGGTGGAGCTCAATAAAACTAGATTACTCAGGTCTGTTTTCATATTGGGACATAATACAATAGTTAAAAGGGGCTGTAGAAACTATTAAGCACTTGATGGATGATTGTCTTAATTTGTTTCATATTTAAAAAAAAATAAAAAATAAAGGGAATGCAGGAGATGCTGTATAAAAGTAAGCAAATACTGTTTCTAGAAATGAACTTTTCAAACAGTGAGGGGAAAGCAAATACCAGCTTTTTAGCTTAGTAGACATCAGGCGCTTCAACAGCCCAGCTATTGGAAGTGGGTGTCCTGTGAATGATCCATTTTCATGGAGCTGTGCACTCTGTTACATTTATACTAATTGTTTCAGCAAGGGTAAATTAAACAGAAGTAAATTAGGGTGTATTCTGGAGCCCCATTGGTAATTTTCCCTTTATCAATGAGAGAGAAAATTTCTGCTTTTTAATTTCTAGGGTCTCTGCATCTGAGTCCACATAGTGTTCTGTTCATGTTGAGGTAATGGGAAAGGCAGACTTTTCCCCAGGAATCCAAAATAAACATTTATCTTGGTGCCTTAGGAAAAACACAAAGGCAAGGAAGCGTGTTGGGCCTACAGAAGCAATGCAGTCTTTTCTATGGGGATAATTTATTGATTCTTGGGCTTTTGTGAAAGGAGGGTTCCTTGAGGTGTATTGCCTAATTAAATAGACTGAAGCAATTCTGATTCTGGCATTTTTCTTAAAACAGAGTATATCCTGTTACGTGTTTGTGTCAAATGAGCAAAGGTGGCATTTGAGGCTCTTTACCACCCACGCTGCCTGTTGTAATAAACCATCTGCTGTAATTCGTAGTGATTTTTAAGAGTGTCTTATGTAGGTTTCAAGCCATATCTGTAACTATGAATCTGAGAATGGACAGTGTGGCTTTTTTTCCCCCCTCCCTTAATTATTGTGAGTGCTTCATGATGATTATTCTCTGTCATATAGTGTGTGTTTCAAATACTTGGGTTGTGTAGCAAGCCTGTTCATGTACCTGTTTAAGTCCAACACTAGATTTAAGTCCAACAGACTAGATTTTATTGGTAGTATGTTTCAGCACTTGAAGCAACTTGGATGGGATAATACTTTGTCCTTTTTGTGTCAGTTTTGAGGAATTGAACTACATTTAAGAGTACACTGAAGTTACAAGGATGTGAACATAATTTTTTTAATGTTTACTAGTATGCTTTAAGGGCATCTTCCCGATTCATAGAAAATATTCTACGGTGGTTTATTTACACCTGAGCTTTTCAAGCAGCTGTATATTTTATCATGGAATATTTAAAATTGTCAGCTAGATCTGTGTTTGAAGGGATATAGTCCTTATTTGCTTGTGTAGTGAATTTTGGGATTTTCACTTCTTTTTTATTGTTTATTTTCATACCATACTTGCTGGTGTTGACAAGTGCAGCTGCTTGGCCTGTTTGGGTATCAGGGAGGTCACACCAGCATTACAAGAACGTAAAACATTGAACCTGGCATTTGGAAAATAAATATTTAAGCATTCTTCAGGTTTTCACACATTCAAGGAGGTAGTTGAGTCGCTGTCCCAAGAGGTATTTAAAAGCCTTGTAGATGTGGTACTGAGGGACGTGGTTTAGTGGTGACCTGGCAGTGCTGGGTTAATGGTTGGACTTTATGATTGTTAAGGTGTCTTCCAACCAGAAAAATTCCTATGAATTCCTATATCCTCAGATGATGGACTAGCTGAGTCTTCTCAATTCTGAGAGAGTTGTATGTGAAACAAATTGCTTCTCTCTTGACTGTGGCTTCTTCTCATGGATGTTGGTGAGGAAAATGGTAAGGGTTTGGTGCACTTAGAACGAAAACAAGGCAACGGAACTTCTTCCTGGGAAGGTGTTGGATCAGGTACAACTCCGCTCTGCAGCTGAAGCGAAGGCTATTGTCTTTATAGATATGTTCCAAATTACATGTGGAAAATCTAGTGACGTGGATTAAGTTTTCCCCAAGGCTTTAGTGGAGCACAACGTGTAGCAAGGACTGGGAAAACAGAGTTAGACTAGAGAGCAAAGGCTTTTGAAACACTGTGAGAGTGTGCATCTTTACTAGCTGCAGTGACATGGTAGGGAAAAAAAATATCTCCAGGAGAGAAACTCTTGTCAACCTGAGATGTGTGCAGGACCCTGTCCTGTGATGTGTGTCTTCAAGGGCCCCTGAGCAAAAACTGTCTTCTCTGGGGAGCTGCAAGATCAACAGGGAGAGAAGCTGGATGCCACTGATGGGAACACTGTTGCACTCAGAGGCTGGCCAAGTAAGAGACCCAGGGAAGATGATCCGCTCCACCCTAAGCAGCTGTGCACAGAACAGGGGTGCTCACCAGCTCTCAGGGAATGAAACAGATTACAAAGCATCACTTTTATCTTTGCATTGTAAAGGAGAGCAGACACATGGAAGGCTCCAGAAAATATCTAAATAACCCATTTTATGTCATGTAGTATAATGAAACACCTGCTTCTGTGAGAGAGGTATGGGTCAAGTGAGAAGGAATTAAGATGAGTGTTATTTTTAACAGTTTAGCCAGTGCTCATGAATTGACTTAGGAAGCAAAGGTCACAAGTTCAGCAGAATTTGTCACTCCAGCTCAGTTCCTAATTAAACAACTTTAACTTTATGAAATGGCAGTAAACTTAGAAGTCCCACAGTCTTCAGGCACTGTGTGTGTGGTAAAACACAAGCATCAGACCTAAGTAAATCTCAGCCTTCAAGTCTTTAGAAGTATTTTTCTAAAATATATATATCTGAGTTCATCAGTGAGCCAGGGGCTGCTGAAATGTGTTTGGCAGTAGTCCCTGCTGCCTCCAAACACAGCTGAACAAACAGCCTGCAGCTCACACAGGAAGACAGGCCAATTGGGTAGGAGGGCAGGAGGGGACAGTGTGGTAGATGTGGTGTCCCAGCGTGGGAGAGAAGCATGCTGCCACCCCTGTGTTTATATACCCGCCAGGAACTGTGCTTATGAATTGGTTGATCCTGTGGTTGGGGTGGTAGAGAAAGGCCTTTCTAGTTTTCCGGTATACATTAAGTGACCAAAATGACTTTAAGTAAACTTTACTTAAAGCTTTGTGTGTCTTAAAGAGAAACTCGGTTGGGGAATTTGACTTGGAGGGCTCTTAGAAAGAAAAGAAAGAAAGCACAGACTCAGAGAATGATGGGGGTTGGAAGGGACCTCTGGAGATCATCGAGTCCAGCCCTTAGAGCAGGTTGCCCAAGATCATGTCAGGCATGTTTGAGATCTCTCCAGAGAAAGACATTCCCCAACCTTTCTGGGCAGCCTGGGCCAGGCTCTGGCACCCTTACAGGAAAGAAGTTTTTCCTCCTGTTCAGATGGAACTGTTCAGATGTTCCATTTTGTGCCCGTTGCTCCTTGTCCTGTTGCTGGGCACCAGTGACAAGAGTCTGGCCCCATCCTCTTGATCCCTACTCTTTAGATATTGATAAACATTGATAAGATTAGCTTGTATGCAGGAGAAAAAATGCAGCAAAGTTTTCTTTAATGGTGATTGTTGTTTTCTTTCTGGAATAAGATTATTAGTGTGTTAGTAACATGGCATCACTTGGCTCTTTTTGTGGCAACCTTTTGCTCTTTGTGACTGCTGTTCTAGCAAACGCTTTCTCTGTATTTAACCTGCAGTGAGCTTGGAGAGGCTTCAGGAGATTGACCACAGAGACTGCTGGCTGCACACGAGGGATGTGTGCACAAGACCAAATTATTTTTGAGTATAGAGTTTATTGAGGCCACATCTGCAGCCTGCATGATTTTACAACCACTGTTAACCGAAGAACAAGGCATGGAATAACCACCGTCTGTTTTAGCTGTGCGGCATGAAGTGCTATTATTAGGACCAGCATTCGAAGCTGGCAATCCAGACACAGACAGTGGAGGGAGAGAAGCATCCTGAAGGGACTGATTTAGAGAGGTAGGAGGAGGCTTTGCTGTAGCTCCCAAGTAGCAGCAAAACACTGTGGCCAGCAGGTCTAATGAACATTTATACCTACAGCATAAGCAGTGGTGCTTCTGCTTCACCAAATTACTGTCTTTCAGATTTCATAATCATCTTCCTCCAGAATTTAATATGACCTTTTTTTCTCCATGTTGTTATACATTGTGACTTGCAGCAGTATTGAGTAAATGCCAATCCACCAAGTCATAGAATCATAGTGTCATGGAATGGTTTGGGTTTGAAGGAACTTTTCAAGGTCATCTAGTCCAACTCCCCTTCACTGAGCAGGGACATCTGCAACTAGAGCAGGTTGCTCAGAAACGTGTGTAAACTCACCTGTAATCTCACCTGGGGCCTCAACCATCTGTCTGGGCAATCTGGGCCAGAGTCTCACCACCCTCAGTGTAAAACTCCAAAGCATTCTTCATTCAGTACCTCATGTACAACAACCTTTTTCCGTAGTTTTGATGCTTTCCTTCTTGTTCATCCTCTCTATTAGGAGACACCCTTTGTATCAGAAGCAGCGAGGAAGAAAGAGAGGGACCTGGTAGCCAAAGAAATTGCGAAGTTTCAGGTCTCCATTCAGACTCTGTGCCGGAGTGCCCTTACACTTGGCAGGATCATGGACTACATTCAAGAAGACATGGATGCCATGAAGAACGAGTTGCAGATGTGGCGACACGAGAACAGACAACATGCAGAAGCTCTTCAGAAAGAGCAAAGGTGAGCATGGTCAGGGGAAGTGTGATCTATCAGCACAGACTTCTGTTGTTAGGAGAGGGGAGAGTTTTACTCATTATTCAAAGCAGATTTGTCATCAGTCATTTTTGTGGTTTGGGGACAGGCTTTTTGCAGTCTGAATTGTTTTGGGAAGTGTTAAAAGTCTTAAGGTCTTTTCAGCTCCATTTCCCATGATGTACATGGCGGCAAAGATGTAAATGTGCAATATGAGAGGGCTTAATTTGTTTCCTCCTCCTCACAGATACATCAGGAGCAATGGAGTAAGAGCTTAGTAAACAAAGTAGATGTTGAATTGGGGACTAGAAGTCACTAGAATCCCAGCCTGCTCTGTTTGTGACATCAAATTCAGCATGTTCTGCCATGGTGTTAATAGGAGTTGTTGGTGTGTGTGCAAGGTTGAAAAACAGCACTGGAAAGCCAGGAGAGTGAAGGTGAAGTGTGTAATAGAAACCAGGAGGTCAAGCCTTGAAACAGTTTCTTTGGCTTTACTTGTCTCACCAATGGGTCTTTATGATCCTTGAAAATAGATCATCCCTTCCAGTTGTGTGTCCTCTGATCATAAATATGAGCTAGATACTGACCTTCTTGGGTTCACAGTCAGCCTAGATAGATCTGCTGGTCTCTGAATCTTCCTGCTTAGTTCATGAAGAAGCAAGCATGGACAATATTCTTAGTGAAGTCCTATCTTGGTAGGTAGCAATGTATTAAACGTTGGAAATTTATGGCTGCTGGCTTAGTCTGCTGAGTGGGGTGGGAATTAGAGTTTTGGTTCACGTATAAAATGTAATGATGTTAATTCCTTGCACTTATACAGCACCTTTTAGCCCAAGACCTTGACAAACTTTAACACTCTGGTTGGCCTCAGAATGCGCCACCTCTGAAAAGAGAAAGGAAGTGGTGTCTGGCTTTATTTTATGGCTGGAGAAACTAAGGCATCAATTTGCTTGCTGTTGCACCACACCAAGTGACAGGGCGCAACTCTCAGGCCTTTCTTTAGGCATGTGCTCACTCAGTGGATCCACTTTGATCTTAATAAAGAGGTCATTTCATTCCCTTTCAGTACTTAAAGGAGGCCTATAAGAAAGATCACAGAATCAGAGAATGGTGGGGATTGGAAAGGGACCTCTGGAGATCATGTCTTCCAACCGCAACAGGGTTACCCAAAGCAGGTTGCCCAGGATCATGTCTAGGCAGGTTTGGAACCTTTCAGAGAAGGAGATTCCACAACCTCTCTGGGCAGCCTGGTCCAGACTGACAAGAGTCTGGCCCCATCCTCTTGATGCCCACCCTTTAGATACTGATCAACATTGAGAAGATCCCCAGTCAGGTTTCTCCAGGCTAAACAGCCCCAAGTTTCTCACAGTCTCATAGATGATAACAGTCTTTTTAGCAGGGCCTTTGCAACAGGATAAGAGGTGGTGGTTTTAAACTAAAAGAAGGAGATTTAGACTCAATAGGAGGAAGATATTTTTTATGCTGAGGGTGGTGAGACACTGGCCCAGGTTACCCAGACAGGTGGTTGATGCCCCATCCCTGGAAATGCTCCAGATGAGGTTAGCTGGGGCTCTGAGCAACCCCCTGTAGTTGCAGATCATAGAATTATAGAATGGCTTAGGTTGGAAAGGACCTCAGAGACCATCTAATGCAACCTCCATTCCATGGGCAGGGACGCCTCTTAACTAGAGTAGGTTACTCAGGCCTCATCCAACCTGGCCTTCAACACCTCCAGGGATGGAGCATCCACAACTTCTCTGGGCAATCTATTCCAGAGTCTCGTCACCCTCATACCGAAGAACTTCTTCCTAAGATCCAATCTAAACCTATTCTCCATCAGTTTAAAATAATTTCCCCTTGTCCTTTTGCTGGACACTTTTCATGAAAAGTCTCTCTTCAGCCTTCCTATAGCTTTCCTTCAGGTATTGGAAGGCAGTTATAAGGTCCCCCTGGAATCTCCTCCTCTCCACACTGAACAATCCCAGCTCCCTTGGCCTATTGTTATAACAGAGGTGCTTCAGCCCCTGGATCATCTTTGCAGCCCTCCTTTGGACTCTCTCCAACAGATCTATGTCCCTCATGGTGGGTACACCAGGACTGGATGCAGTATTTGAGGTGGGGTACCATGAGATCAGAGTAAAGGGGGAGAATCACCTCTCTTCATCTGCTGGCCACACTCCTCTTGATGCATCCTAGGATGTGTTTGGTCTTCTGGGCTGCATAAGTGCACTGCCAGCTCATGTTGATCTTCTTGTCAATCAACATCCCCAAGTTCTACTCTTCAGGGCTACTCTCAAGCCACTCTATACCCGGTTTGTAATTGTGCCTGGGATTGGCCTGACCCAGATGCACTTTGACTTGTTGAACCTCATGCAGTTTGCACTGTCCCACTTCTCAAGCCTGTCATGGTCCCTCTGGATGGCATTCCTTCCCTCCAGTGAGTCCACTGCACCACACAGCTTGGTGTCATCAGCAAACTTGAGGGTGCACTTCATGCCACTGTCCATGTCGCTGACAGATGTTAAATGGCACTGGACCCAGAACAGACTCCTGAGGAACTCCAGTTGTCACAGGTCTCTACCTGGACATCAAGCCATTGACCACAACTCTCTGAGTGTGACATTCTAGCCAGTTCCTTATCCAGCAAGTGGTTCATCCATCAAGTCTGTGTCTCTCCATCTTAGAGACAAGGATGTCATTTGGGACGGTGTCAAATGCCTTGCACAAGTCCAGGTAGATGACGTCAGTTGCTCTTCCCACATCAACCAGAGATGTAACTGTTGTAGAAGGCCACCAAATTAGTCAGACATGATTTGCCTTTAGTGAAGTTATGTTGGCTGTCACTGATGACCTCATTATTTGTCATGTGCCTTAGTACAGATACCTGGAGGATCTACTCCATGATTTTACCTGGCACAGAAGTGAGGTTGACTAGTCTGTAGTTCCCTGGGTTTTCTTTGCTTCCCTTTTTGAAAATCGGGGTGATGTTTCCCTTTTTCCAATCTGTGGGAACTTCACCAAACTGCCACGACTTCTCAAATACAATGGGTAGTGGCCTAGCAACTTCAGCCACCAGTTCCTTCAGGACCTGTGGATGTATCTCATCAGGTTCCATGGACTTGTGCACCTTCAGGTTCTTTATGTGTCCTAGATGTCAGGTGCTCTAGATGCCCCTGCTCCCTGCAGCAGGGGTGGACTAGATGAGCTTTAATGGTTCTTTCCAACCCCAAACCAGTCTGTGATTCTGTGATTTATACCCGGGGATGGTTTCCCAGCACTGTGACTGTAACGTACTTCACTAGACTCATACGTCCCCTGAGTTCCCAGACAAAGTGTACAGAGGACAAGAGTGTCCCTTGACATTGGTGCAGAGGGAGAGGACGAGTGGGACAAAATAACTGCCCAGCTGAAATATTTCTTTTGTAGATTCTTGTGAACCCAAGCTTAGAATTTCACATGAGACCAGGGGCAGGCTCACTCCCCGCGGCAGAGCCGCTCGGTGCCCTTGCACAAGCGAAGGCAGCCGCAGCGCTATCCCAGCATTCACACACTTCCCTATGGGATCCTAATTAGATCAGTGCCGTGCAAAGGCACGTCCAGTCCTCCAGGAAAGAATTACAGAGTATCGGACGTGCAGAAGACAATGCTTCCCATATGTCCTGGAATTGGGATACATGTCGTTGTTTTCTTTGCTTCTGTGAAAGACAATTGAAGGATCCCACTGGGGAAACATTAGTGCAATTTCTAGCGGTGATTTTTGTGATTTGTGCTAATGTGGTAGAAAAGAGGGGAAAACAAAATGGTTTTGAGATGCAGACTTTAGCTAATGAGTCCTCCTCAAAGCGGCTGGGTAATTCAGAGTGACAGCAGCCAAGTTCAGCCTGTCATTTCCAGGGCTGTTCAGTGTTCCTGGAGAACAACAAAGCATTGCAGAAGGGGACACATTTGTTTTAAAGCCAAACAGCCCCATTCACTGCAGATGCATCAGTGAACTTGTGGATTATTGGCAGAGGATTTATTAAATATCCTATTAGTGTGGGATCACCTGCCCTTGTCAGCAGCTGGCGATGGGTCAGTTTTCATATTACAGAATTAGAAAATGTTGCAGGTTGGAAGGGACCTCTGGGTATCACTTCGTTCAGCCCCCCTGCTCCAGCAGGGTCACCCAGGATTGCGTTGTCCAGGCAGGCTTGGAATCTCTCCAGAGGAGGAGACACCACAGCCTCTCTGAGCAGTGTGGCCTGGGCTCTGGCAGCTTCACAGGAAAGAAGTTTTTTCCTCCTGTTCAGATGGAACCTCCTGGGTTCCAGTTTGTGCCCATTGCCCCTTGTCCTGTTGCTGGGCACCACTGAGAAGAGTCTGGACCCATCCTCTTGGCCCACACCCTTTAGCTATTGATCAGCAATGATCAGATTGCCTCTCAGTCTTCTCTTCCCCAGGGTGAACAGCCCCAGGTCTCTCAGTCTTTCCTCATTACAAAGATGCTCCAGTCCCCTCAGCATCTCCTTGGCCTCTGCTGGACTCTCTCCAATAGTTCCTTATCTCTTTTGAACTGGGGAGTCCAGAACTGGACCCAGTACTCAGATGTGGCCTCCCTAGGGAAGAGTAGAGAGAGAGGAGACTCTCCCTCAACCTGCTAGCCACACTTTTCTGAAAGCACCCCAGGAGAACATTTGCTTTTTTGGCCACAAGAGCACATTGCTGGCTCATGGTGAACTTACTGTCCAAGTTCCTTCTCTTCCTTGCCTCTTTGCAGACATCTACCTGCTGTAACTTGGTGGTGCTGGCAGCTGCTGCTTTTTTGCTGCTGGCTTGCTTGTGTGTTGTAGGAAATAGCTGGTAGCAAACCAGTAACCTCCATAGCATTTGTATTTGTCCCCCCTCTGCTATGTTCTTCTCATTTAAACTTGTGGTGAGGCCCAGAGGGATGGCTGTTACCACCTGTGTCATGGTAGGACCCAGGGGCCCCTGTAAAAGGTGGAATCATGGAATGGTTTCTGTTGTCAGGGACCTTTAAAGGTTATCTAGTCGAACTCCCCATGCAGTGAGCAGGGACATCTGCAGCTAGAGCATGTTGCTCACAACCCCATTCAACAACATCAAGAATGTTTCCGGGGATGGAGCATTGACCACCTCTCTGGTCCTTGTTGTTATATCCCCCAGAGTTAGGTGCTACTTCATCCCTGGGCCAGGTGGTTGCAGGTTTTGGCTGAGTAAAATGAAAGAAGTTCTTGACGTATGCATAGTGTGGGGTGAAATCACTGCAAAGCAGCTTCTAGGAGAATTTTATCAGAAAGATGGATTTTAGCAGTGAAACAGGATCAGCCAAGTAGCTCCTGTTAAATTACTGAATTGTGGGTGATCTCTCCTGAACAATATTCTTCTCTGTCTGTGTTGTTAGCTTTGCCTTTGTGCTTCTTATTCCAAACTTTCTTTCAGGAAGGGTGGGCACAACTTAAATACTTTGTGGACTTTCAGGTATTGAATGTACTTTCTTGGAGGCTTTAAGTAAACTGAAGCAGCACTGTGGTTCCAGTAATATTATGCTCTTTGTGTCTCTTTCAGCATCACGGACAGTGCTGTAGAACCATTAAAAGCTGATCTGGCTGAACTGGAACAGTTGATTAAAGACCAGCAAGACAAGATCTGTGCTGTAAAAGCTAATATTTTAAAGAACGAAGAAAAAATCCGGAGGATGGTTCTTAGCATAAACCTGTCTTCAAGAAGGTGAAGAAGAGGGGAAATGGCATAAAAAAAAAAAAAGCCTTGGGACTGACTGACATTCCTACCAAATAAAACAGCAGAGAAAACTCAGATATCCCTTGTTTAGGTATAAAATGCTTAAGGAAGAGAAGTCTAAAAATTACATTAAATCCTATTATTTCATTGATCTTTAGATGTTATTACCCAGGATAAAATTATATTTGTTTGAATGCTTAAGTTGCAGAGCTATTAAATGAATGTTGTTTGTTTAGCTGAGAACTGCTGTTACTCCATCCCCAGGTCTTCACAGTCCTTTTTCCCCTCCCTGGCCTGTTGCACATGGTTTCTGAGCCACTTCTCTCTACGCCGCCTCCTTTTCCTCTGAGGTTACTTTTGAACACACCATCATGAAGAATATGTATTAGATACTTCTCTTCCCCCTTAAAGAATTGTTCCAGGCTACTGCTGGTCAGAAGGTTCCTGAATCCTGTTTGTTATTAACAGGGAAAAATTATCTACGAAATGATGCCACAAGATCCAGAAGTAAAACCTCATGTCACTTGCAGTTCTTTGCACCATTGCAGAGATGATGTCGACTTTTCAGAGTGAACTGAAAATGCAGCACAAGCATCACCGCGTAAGGGAGCAGAAGTATTTTATCTGCGCAGGTGTTAATTCCATTTTTATTGCCTATGTTCATTTGGAAAGGATTAATTTAAGTACTTGTTTCCTCCCAAATGCATGTTCCTGGAGCGTTTTGTAGGTGAATAACTCCATGGGTATTTTTTAGTTAGCAGCAGATGTCTGTAGTGTTTTCCTAATGACCTCTTGAACACACTGCATGTCAGAGTCCAGCTTGACTTTTAAATCTGCAAAGCGTATTAGTGTAGACACAATTCTGTGACACGGTGTGGAGCACAGAAGGTCTTCAGTCACCTGCAAGAATCTTCTCTCAAGAATTTTATAATAACCTTCCCCTCCTACATTGTTTGGATTGCTTATGAAGTGTTGGGGTCTTATTTTTTCTTTTTTTTTTTTTTTTTCCCTCCTTTGATTGGTGAACCTGTGGTTAGGGGCTTTTTTATCTTCTTGGTTTATTGTCCTGGTATCTGGACCTTGCAAAACATACCAGATGGATCATCACCAACTAGCAGGAGTATTTAGTGCATTAAATACAGACATTTTCAAGGGAAGGAGGCTTTGCTGCATGGGGTTTTGGTGGGGGTGGAGAGGAAGGAGGAGACTTGTGAAGGAACAGGAGGAATATCCGTTCTTAACAGCATATGACATGAAGGTCTTTGCTTTTGAATTTTCACTTCATTATTTTTTTTATTTCAATATGTGGACTTAAATGGTGAAGCAATATCATAAGGAGGGTTCAGAGAGGCAGGACTCCTGCAGTGACCCAGCCACCCTGCATTGCTTCTCTTGCAGGGTTGGAGCCTGTCCACTGCATCATGGGTCTCATCACACAAAGGGAAAGGGCTTCAGGACATCCACCAGAATCCTCAGAACTGACAGTGGCAGCCCATGTGGTTAGTATCTAACTCAGGAGTGGTTTGAATGCTCCCTCCCTTCTCCCTTTAAATACTCACATTGGAAAATACAGGGTTTGGTCAGATTGCTTAGAGCCCTGCTTAGATGATGTGTTACCTGTGAGCCCCTGGTGCCTTGGTGGTTCTCTTGCCACTGGTAGAAGCCACCCTTTAAAAGCACAGAGAGATTTGTCACTCCCTTAGACCAGGACAGTGCTGCTTGGAGCACAAGGCTGACAGAAAAGCAGGAAGAGGAGACCAGTAGCTGGGTGTTTGAGGTATTTGCCAGAGACATGAAGTGATTGCAGCTCTGCCCTGGGTTAAACAGGATTTAAGTCATGACTTTTGCTTAGCTACTCCATTTTACAAAGTTTCCTTCATTAGACCCTCTCTCCTTGTCTCCTCCCTGCTGATGGGTGCTACATGCTCTTCATCTGGTGACAAGACCCACACATTCACCTTGGAGCTGAGGCTTGGTTTAATTTTAAAGACAGATTGGGGATGCAGCACCGAAAGAGCCAATTGACAGCTGTGCCTCATGAAGGGGAATGGAGCCTCCCTGAGAATGGGTGGAGAAGAAGGTCTGTGCTTGCAGCTCTTCCTGCATCCCTCCTGCCTAGGCCCTGGGCTCACCTTTCAGCTGTGGGTGGTTTGTTAAGGAGGAAGCTTTGCTAGGGTAGTGGTTTGGGGTTTAAAACCCCCCTGTTGTCAGGTCCTGCTGGTGCTAATGGAGCCTGACAGTTCTGGGAAGCAGAACTTGTATTTCACAACGTGCCTGACATTCCTCTCTGGTGCAGGTTGGGAGGTGGCTGCCAGTTCCTCTGGGTTAGGGCTGGAGAATGTTTCTGAGCTGAAAAGGGAGAGCTGTTGGCAGGATCCTGAAATGCAGCCAGGAAGGGACACCGTTGGGGCAGCATGACCTCTCCAGATCAGGAGGATTCAGGTCCAGGACAGAGAAGGCTGCAAGGGGATGCTGTGGTGTGCTCAGAGGTATTCATCTGAGCACGTCAGTGTGTGCTCTGGCTGATGGAGATTGTTCCCTTGGTGGGAATGGAAGAGGCTTAGTTCTGTGTTCAGCAGTGCAGGGGATTCAAAATCAGTTCAGTTGGAAGAGACCTTTAAGATCATCAAGTCCAATCATTAACGCAGTACTGCCAAGGAGAGGAAGCCTGAAGGGCTGAGGTGTGTGAAATGGAACTCAGTTGGAGGTTAGGTATCAGAGGGTCCTACTGCCATTGTAAAGGACCCTCTGCTTACCTGGGCCCTCACCCCTCAATTCTGGAGACACTGGTGCCAGGTTGTCCTGAGTCAAAATGCATTGCTGTGTAGGCTGCTTCTATATTCACCCCATTACTTGAGCATTCATCACCTCATTGTCAGGCTGAGCTCAAAGATAGGGCTCCCCATTTCTCTGCCTTGTCTACAGGAGTCACCTTGGGCAAGAAAGCTCAGGTAAGACCATTTGCTTTGCTGGTGTCTGAAATTGTAAGATTTGTTTCACCCACCCACAAGTTTGAGTCCTTCACTTTCAGACCTCACACCATAGCTACAAGGTCAGGTGTGTGTTCCCATCTCCTGGAGACTATCTGCCAGGGTTCCTCATCCATCACAAAGATAGATGCTCAGGGGTAGTGGGCTCTGTCCACCCTTTCTCCCTCCAGTCCTCACCCCCCACTGCTACCCTCCAGATAGAGACATCTTCTTTGGAACTTCAGGGTATAGTGCACGAGTCCTCTGAGGAGTGGCTGAGGGACCTGGGGTTTTGCAGCCTGGAGAAAAGGAGGCTCAGGGGAAACCCTCTTGCTCTTGACAACTCTCTGAAAGGAGTTTGTAGGTGTGAGGTTGGGGTCGGTCTCTTCTCCCAAGTAACAAGCGATAGGACAAGAGGAAACAGCCACAGGTTGCACCAGGGGAGATTTAGCTTGGACACAAGGAAAAATGTCTTCCCTAAAAGGGTTGCCAAGGCCTGTCCCATGCTGCCCGGGGCAGTGGTGGAGTTTCCATCCTTGGAGGGGTTTCAAAGCTGTGTAGATGTGGTGCTGAGGGATGTGGTTTAGTGGTGACCTGGCAGTGCTGGGTTAATGGTTGGACTCAATGATTTTAAAGGTCTCTTCCAACTTAAATGATTCTATGATTCTCTAGTTCAACTAGCTCACTCCTATTTTTGTTCTGATGGGACATGGTCCTGCTCGGAGATACACAGATGCGGAATTAACAGTTTTGAAGACAAGCAGGTCTTACCAGAGCTGGCACTGGAGTGTTTGTGTTTCATCCTGAGAGGTAAATGCTGTCTGGTTTGTCTCTTCCTGAACTATGGCTCCAGGCTGCCTGCTGACCTGCAAAGGCAGCTCTACCACTGTTGCCATCTCATTATCCTCACCAGGAACACCAACCATTCTATTTTTGCCTTGAAATCTGAAATTCCTGTTCACGTGTGCATACCAGGACATACCACCTCAAACACAGCCACGATGTACACGTTCCTGCATCAGATTGGGGTTTCTCCACTCCTCTGAGCTGGTGCCTGATCTTGCTGGAGCTCCCTATGGTCTGGCTCAGTAATACCAATTTGCCATGCTGCTGGGGATCTGAGGAGCAGATGGAAGCTCCTTCTGCTCACTAAGCCAGGAGGACTGAGAGAGGAACACGTTGCCTTCGTTGTGTCCCGCCCTGGCTTTCAGCTGACTCCTCAATGCGATTTGCTGTATTGGATTTCTTCCTTCATGAAGCCAGAATAGTTCAGAAGCCTCAGAGAAAGCCTCCTGCCTATTGGATTACCTCCCTTGAGCACATCTTGGAAGGTAAAGGGGAAAATGCCAATTACTTTTAAATGCTTTAGGACTGCGAAGATCTGTGTTCCTATGTTGGCAGAGAAAAGCCTGGCATTTGTGAGGCAGCCCAGCCCCTTTGTGACTGAGGGGATGCAGCCCATGGAAAGATAATTGAAACCGGGCTCCCACACAGCTTTGCTTTAAAAAATAAAAAGCCTCAGTGTTTTTTTTTTTATTTTTCCAAAGCACCTTGGATCCATCCACTGATCCAACCACTGCAGACTGGTGTTGCAGAACAGTAAGGCAGGACAGTGGCTGTGTAGGGCTTTGGGGAATTCTAGAATCATAGAATCGTTTTGGATGGAAGAGATCTTTAAGATCATTGAGTCCAATTGTTGACCACTGACAGGTCTCCACTAAACTGTGTCCCTCAGCAGCACATCCACATGGCTTTGAAACCTCTCCAGGGATGGGGACTACAATGCTGCCCTGGGCAGCCTGCGATGGGGCTGGACAACCCTTTCAGGGAATAAATTTTTCCTCATTTCCAAACTAAACCTCCTGTGGCACAACCTTAGGCTGTTTCCTCTTGTCCTATTACTTGTTCTTAGAGAGGAGACCAACCCCCACCGGGCTCCAACCTCCTTTCAGAGAGTTGTCGAGAGTGAGGTGGTCTCCCCTGAGCCTCCTTTTCTCCAGGATGAACAACCCCAGGTCCCTCAGCCACTTCTCACAAGACTTGTGCTCTAGACCCTTCACCAGCTTTGTTGCCATCCTCTGGACATACTCCAGCCCCTCAATGTCCTTCTTGAGTGATGGGCCCAAAACTGAACCCAGAATTTTAGGTACAGCCTGCCTAGTGCCCAGTACTAGGGAATGATCCCTGCCCTAGTCCTGCTGGCCACACCATTGCTGATAGAAGCTAGAATGCTGGTGGCCCTCTTGGCCACCTGGGAACATGCTGGCTCATCTTCAGATGGCTGTTGACCAACACCCCCAGGTCTTTTTCCACCAGGCAGTTTTCAGCCACTCTTCCCCCAGCCTGGTGCATTACATGGGGTTGTTGTGACCCAAGTGCAGGACCCAGCACTTGGCCTTGTTGAACCTCATCCCATTGGCCTCTGCCCATCAAATCCAGCCTGTGAATGAATCTTTCTTTACCAGGAGGATCCAAGGAGGTGAGCTAGCACCAGGATCTTGCATGTCTTAGACAGCTGGCCCCTGTCCCAGATGAATTTGCAGTTTCCCCTCTTCTGGGAGTCTGAATGCACATGTGGAGGTGAGTCAGCCTAGTATGTGTGATGGACCTGGGAGCTGCCAGCCATGCAATGATCTTAAAGTATCAGAGAGTCTCAGGCGTGTCCCACAGCCCCCCAGAGAGTTGCCTGCAACACTGAGGCACACCCCTTCCCAAATGCTTCCTGCCATGTTTTGTGAAAAAGCACTAAGAAATAAAATTTCCGTTTTCCAGTGAGAAATTTAATTAGAAGGAATTAAAAGCTATAGTTTATAGTTTAATATAATGTGATGAAAAAAGGATTAGCTCCCTCCCCCTCCTACCCAAATCCCACCCTGAGACGATGGCAGCCTGGCCTCTGATTGCATCTGACAGCCACAGAAGGGAAATGTTTACCATGAAGAAAAGGGAGAGGAATTTCACTCCAGATTTACGATTTGTGAAGCAGGGCTTGCCCAGGTCGGCCTTATTTTATGTTGCACTGGGTCCCACAGACTTGACTTTGTTATGTGCCCAGGAACGGACTGAAAACTGATTTCTTCTTTTTTTTTTTTTTTTTTTTCCTGGCTGCTTTTTGAGGTCACTTGTGTGCTCAGGTGCTGTTTTGGGCCACAGAGGTTCTTGGGTGTGTGTAGGTGGTGTAGTGTGTGTTTAGACATGAGGGGAGCATGTGCTTGTCCCTGCAAAGTGGAGTTTTTCCCTCCCAGGCAGTTTTCACATTTTTGTCATTTTTTTGGCTAGTGGCAGTGATGAGGAGCACCAGGCAGAAGTGAGTGGGAGGGCTCTGATCCCAGAGATACTGGTGTCTGAGGGCTTTCCCCCCTGCCATCAAGCCAGTTGAGTGGCAATTTCTGATATGCAGGAGACACTCTGCCTGGTGGTCCCTACTCCAGCCCTTCTCTATCACAGAATTCCCAAAGCAAACATCTGCTGCTCAGGGCAAGAACTCAGATGTGGTGTCTTCCTTCAAGATCTGTCATCCTGATGCAAGGAAGCTTTCTGCACCCTCCCAGCCCTGGTGTTTTTGCCCCCACATGACTTCTGGGTAATCCCTGAACACCTCAGGATGTCAGCAGAACCAGGAAGACTTACAGTACCAGGTAACAGCAGAGTTGTACCAATTACCTTTGATTGTGCCATTTGTCTTGCTTGGAGGCAAGAGGTGTGGATGGGAGCCCTGCTCTGAGGTGGCACAAGGAATCCTCCTGTCCCCCTGGTTGCGTCATGTTCCTGCAGCAAGGGATAAATAAGCTGGTCACCAGAGCTGGCACCAGGATGGAGCTTGCCTCCTCCATTTATTGGAAGTTTGGGAAGCAATGTGGCAGGATCTAAATGTGTCACAGAATCGTTTTGGGTGGAAGAGACCTTTAAGATCATTGAGTTAAACTGTTAACCCAGCACTGCCAGGTCACCACTAACCCATGTCCTTCAGCACCACATCTACACACAGCTTCGAAACCCCTCCAGGGATGGAGACTCCACCACTGCCTTGGGCAGCCTGGGATAGGCCTTGACAACCCTTTCTGGGAATAAATTTTAACTCGTGTCCAGCCTGGCCAGATCCCTCTGTAAAGCCTCCCCACCTGCAAGCAGATGGACACACACACAGAGAACTTGGTGTCATCTGCAAACTTACTGAGGGTGCCCTTGATACCTTCATCCAGATCATTGATAAAGATACCAAAGAGAACAGGCCCCACTACTGAGCCTTGAGGAACACTACTTGTGACCAGCCACCAACTGGACTTTGGGACATGCAGTGAATTGCAGATGCAATTTTTTTGAGGAAGAACCAAATTTCTTTTAAAGCCCTGGTGGACTTTTTGTTTTTCTTTTTCTCTTTTTACAACTATTTCTTCCCTGCAGATGGAAAGGCCAGGTGATTTCTATCTTTTTTTGGCACTAGAAATACTTCCAAGTGTGCTGGCTCTGCAAAGGAACACGGTAGGGCTGGTGTTAACTTCTGCCAGTCCCACACCCTGCAGGTGACAGGCTTCCAGAGATGGCAGAGGATGTGGCAGATGGTCTCCTTGTGTGTGGGGCATCCCTTAGATAACTCCCTTCTACAAACCAGAGCAGCTGCAACCCCATGAGTCTGTGGTCATGTCCTGAGGCACGGTGCTTTTCTGAGGAATGTGTGAATGGGGTTGGGTGCTTGGCTGCTGGAGCAGGATGGTCCTGGAGACCTCACTGAGCACTGATCAGGATGTGCAGCTGGGGAAGGTCCCTGCTCTCTTTTTCCTCCCAAGAGAATATTGTAGATGTAATGACTGAAACAAGCCTACCTTGGGGGACCCATGTGACCATCTTTACTGTGAGGTCTGTTGCAGGTTAATAGCATAAGTAATATAGAGAAGGAAATCTGCACCAGAGAAACCATGTAAATACTGAAAATAACTGATACAACGCCAAAACTGAAACAAACAGCAGGATTTTCATTTTCCTGAGAAGAATAGCAGATACAGTCTGTGTGCCCAGGGTATACCAGGACCTGTCTTATCTCTGTCTTCTACTGAACCACATTTAGAATCATAGAATGATTTAGATTGGACAAGACCTGTAAGATCGAGTCCAACCATTGACCTAACTCTACAAAGTCCACCATGAAATTATGTCCCTCAGTACCTCATCTACAGGACTTTTAAACGTGTCCAGGGATGGTGACTCCACTACTGCCCTGGGCAGCCTGTTCCAGTTCCATTTAGGGAGGTCTCATGCTGCAGTGCTACGGAAGGGAACAGCCCTTGCTTTCCACCTGGTCTAGTTGCTTTTGTTCGAAAGGCTAATTACTGACATAAATTCCTCCCTCCACAAAAGGCCAGAAGAGCCTGTTCCAGATGACCAGGATATAAATTGAAATGGAAAAGGCATATTTTAACAGAGCTCTTTTTGTTTCAGAAGGCTCACTCAGTCTAGAAGGAAATGGATGGGAAGTGGTACAGGCGAGCAGGGCGGAGGAGCTGCACAGTATCTCTCAATTCCTGGGCTGGCAGCCTATAGCCACAGGGACCGTTTCCTGGATCACAGCTTTACATCGGATTAGGTCGGTGGCAAGAGGTACTTACTTTCTTCTGTGCTTTCAGGTTTCTCTGCTTTTTGGAACAGCATCTGCTGATGCTGGAGACCAAGTGTCGGCTGTTCTTGGGTGGAGCTGGGGATACACAGCGTATTGCAGAGCTTTCTGTGAAGGAGAAGGTGTTTGGATAAGAAGCAGTTGCTCTGAGCAGGAGGTTCCAAGCCGGTCTGGCTTTAACCTCGAGAGAAAGAAAGGAAGTTTTTCTGTCCAATTCAAATAATCTCAGCAGTACTTCCAGCACACGTTACAAAGCTGGAAACTGGAGTCAACCTGAGGTAGGTCCTGGGTCAGCATCAGTGCACGGAGCATAGGAAATTACAAAGAAAGAATGAGAAGTGACACTGACAGATTGTGAATAAGTAGCCAGAATATAGAATTGCTGGACTTTGTCTCATCGCATTCTCCTACAGGCAGGAAAACAGCCTTTAATCACTGGCACAATGTTTGGGGTTTTTTTACTGGAGACAAGAGAAAGTGCCCAAGATGTTCCTTTCCACAACACCCAAGTTACTCTGTAGACTATCATAGATGTCTGTGCTGCAGGTCTCACAGTAAGGATAGAAGGGAAAGAAATGAGTGCTGTTTTCACAACTCTCAGCTACCATAATGTCTGAGGATGTGGAGAGCAAAGAATGGCTCCTCCAACATCTTGAAGTGTCTTCTGAGGCATCATAAAAATGGCGTTAGAGCCAAGTATGTTTGAAACAGACAGTGTCGTGGTTAAATGCATGTATAAAGATGTACATAAATTGCATCATGGTGTCAAGGCTTAGGGCTGGGTCAGTCCCCAGACAAGTGACAGATGCTCTCTATTAACCCCTCTGCCTTTCCAAGGGGGAAGAGAAAGGGAATAAGGGAAAGAAACTTATGCATTGGAAAAGAAAATGAAAACAGCATAATGAATAATGAAAATAATTACATATATACAAATTTATACAAAACCAGTATTAAATCAAACTTCTCACTGGGGAAGTCCCAGACTTGACTCTGCAGCAGATGGGAACTAGATTCAGGAACTGGATTCAGAAACACACATATCAGGATTGAAGGCAGAACAGACAGAGTCCTCCTTGGACACCGGCCATTGAAGAAGGGGCTTGACCCTCGTGATCCCTCAGCTTTATACTGAACATGCCGTACATGGGCTGGAATCCCTCACTGGTCAGTTGAGGGTCCCCTGTCCTGGCCACTCCTCCCTGCAGGTGCTCCCCAGCGTGGGGCACAAGATTAAGCAGTGACCCTGGTCTGCACGGGAGCAAGTATGAGCAAGAGCCTTTCTGCACCCCATACCCCTTGGCAGCAGCTCTAAACATGAAGTGCTATCACTGCTGGAAGCAGAGACTGCCTGTGAAGATCTGCTGTTAACTCCAGACAGGGCAGTTAGCTAGGAGAGGCTGGGCTGAGAAGGGAAATCACTCAACAGAATTAGTTCTGTCCTAGCTCAAAGCAGGATACATGGTGAAAGGTGAAAGTAAACAGCCTGGAAACAAATAGTGGATATAAAAATGCCACAATGAACTCTTTTCTCTTGGCCTTCATTTGCACAGGTGTTAAAGCCTGCAAGTCTGGGCAACTGGAACAAAATGCTGGTAAAAGCAAGTGTTTCAACATGTACTTTAACCTGAGAACAATTGCTGTGATAGAGTGTTTTGACTTTGCAACAACACTGGTAGAAACAGCTAAAGACATCCTTGCCCCACTGGTGTTTGTATCTGGAAAGTCCCAGGAGGTAAAGGAAAATGGTGGCTCTGACTTCAGAAAGAGGTGAAGCTTGGTGAGTATTTACTTGGCCTATCTCACTCCAACCTCTACTAGAGCAAGCTGAGAGCTCATTTCTTTCTGCATTTATAGCTATGTTGGTTCATGGTCACCCATGACCCTGTTATCACTGATTCACTAGTGCAATGCATACATCTCCACTGCCAAAAGTCTTTGGGTTTGTTGTAGCCTCTGACACGCACTTGGATCTTTGTGTGTTGTCTCTGCAGAGATTTGGGAGAATTGCAGAATCCCAGCTTGGTGGGGGTTGAAAGGGACCTCTGGAGATTACGTCATCCAGCCCCCCTGCTAAAGCAGGGTCACCCAGAGCAGGATGCCCAGGATCGCATTGTCCAGGTGGGTTTGGAATCTCTTCAGAGAAGGAGACTCCACAACCTCTCTGGGCAACCTAGTCCAGGGCTCTGGCACCCTCACAGGAAAGAAGGAGAGATAGAAGTGGAAAAAAAGGCTCCCTTTTACATGTCAGTTAAGTTCTGGAATTCCTTTGCAGCTGATGTGGAGCTCTCCTGTCTTTCAAGATGACTCTTGCTGGGTTATAATTAGCTGCAAAACCCAACTGTGCTTGGATTTTCCCCTGCAGTTCTTGCAGGAGGGATTTTCTCCCTGTCTTCTCTTTAACATCCTTTCCAGCTCTCACACTGTTGTGCTCATGTCTTGCAGGCCAGTCTCTTCACTGAGAGTTACTCTTGGAGGGGAGCAGGAGAACAGGACTGCAAGGAGTGACACTGTTATTTAGGTTGGACAAAGATGCACAGCCCTTCCTGGGGCATGCAGCTTGAAGTAGCAGGAACGTTTATTTGTTCTACTCACACTAAGAACTGTAGTCATGCTTATTGTTGCTGCTGGTAGGGTGGGAGCTGATTAAAAATCCCTCTTTACCCCAACAGTTTGGGTCTTCAGCAGACAGCCATGGGTCCAAACAGCTAAAAATGTCCTTACAGGAGAGCAAAGGAATAGCTGTTTTGGAGGATGCACCAAGAGATCTTGATTTAAAGTGACCCTGAGCAGCCTGGGTGCAGGGAAGCAGCTGAGACAGAGGAGATTTTCCCAGGATGAGAGCATTTCAGTGTGATGAAGCTGTGGCTGTCACCATCTGTGGGTGAAGTGGGACAAGGCAGAGGAGAGCAAGACATATCCCCTTGATGGCCTCAGCATCCCTGCTGGTAGCTTGCAGGGACAGCTCAGCTGAGGAGCACCTCATGCTCCTGGAACCAGGAGGAATTCATGACCACCCAACTGTTTGTAGGTAGCCATGTGCCAATCAGGTAGCCTGGGAGGAAGGAAAGGTGTTGTCATCCAGTTTTAGTGCTTCCTGGCTCTCAGCTTTTCATTCCTTGTCCACAGAAGTGTCAAGAAAGGGCTGGTTTTCTGTTTAACTCCATTAGACAGAGGGTTGTAAACTCAGAGCCCACATTACTTGTCTTTCGGGGCCAAAACAGAGGGCAAGAGACCAGGGTCTTTTGCAGATAAATACTGTTCTGTTGTGCTGTGGTTTAGATCTACTGGTAGGAGTGACCAGAAACCGTGTGGGAACATGCGTTAAAATGTGTTATTTCATTGAAATGTCACTTTCTCAAGTATCATGCACTGTATTTGCATGGGGCTTGTGGGCTCTCGGTGTGCGACCGTGGAGAGCAACAACCATGGAACGCAGGACCACCCGACAGCATCCAGCTGCTTCCAACACAGCCCCGTGGAGGGGGAACAGCCCATGGTGGAAGGTGCATGTGAACTTCCACTCCTGGTCTTCAGCATCTGTGTCAGCTGCTGCCTGGGCTGACTGCTGATAGCTGGGCTTTGTGGGAAAGCCACTGTGCAATGCAGGAGAGAGAACAGGGGAAAGCTATGCTTGGTGAGGGAAGGAGCCCCTCCAGAAGGGGCTAAGTCCTTCTCATGTCCATGTGAATGGAATGGCTGGATGATCACTGCAGGTCTGAGTCCAGTCATCTGCTTCTGCAAGAAAGGAACGGGGGAGTGGGAGGTTTTGATACACTGTTTTGGAAAGCTTTGGGTTATTAAGTGCAGATTTCGGTGCACAATTAGGGCTGAAATTTGCTAAGAAGGGAGAGGGGTTTGTGTGAGGTGTCTAACGCCCACTGGGGTTCACTTCCAGCTGACTCCCAGCGGTCAGAAAACTTGTGCAAGTGCAAAGTACCCTTTCTCATGTCAAATATTTAATTTCTGGTCTTGCCACACCTTTACCTCTCCTATTGTGGACATCCACGCCTTGGTATACTCTCAGTGCTTGCTCTGACTGTCTTTTGTCTCTTCTTTTTACACCCTTACAGTCATTGTCAAGGCTTTAGTCACACTTGATGGGGAAAGCTACATGGTCAAGCAGATCAAACACTGATGCACCTGCTTGGTGATGGTCTTATTGCTTGCTCTGAAGCCCCTGGGTTGTAAAGAACGCTGTGATACGGCTGAAGTTGCTTAGGAAATTGTCCCATCTTCAGCTGTATCTTCCCCGCAGCTTTGGGAGATGGAAATGGAGCATCCCAAGTGTCTCCCTGGCAGGCATTAATCAATGTAGACCTGCACATTTATATGTGATCAGCTCTGACTCCTCTGTCTGGAGGTAGTTGCCTTAGAGGTCTTGAGGATTGTTGGTTTTCTGTAACAGGTAATGAGGTGTTGGTTATGCCCAAGAAACTCAACATCTCTGCAGACATCCAAAAGCAGACAGCCAAAACACAGGCTTTGGAATAGCAGCTTATTACTGGAATTAGAAGTAGGGAATCCTGGAATGGGACTGAGACATCCTTAGAAAAATGCAGAAGAGGCCATTCAATGAATGTTGCCTTGCTTGGCAGAAAAGGCATTCAAAAGAGTGGGGTTGCTTGTAATGGGGGTTAGTGATTCAGCTGCCATTGAGTCAAAGGACTCTGTCAACACATCTTCTAGGAGATTGTCTAAGCTGCCTCCTGATCACTGAGATCAGCTTTTGCAGAGGGATAGAGATGTTGTGCATCTTGTAAGCTTGTTGGGGGAAGGCTGGATGCCCCAGCAAGCCTTAGGCTTGGAGGAAGGATGGTCTGACTGACTGGCCTGGGCCATAGGAGCTCTGCAGATAGCTCTTTCCTGTGTCCCAGCCTTAGTTCATGATCCAGAAATGTTCTTGTCTCGCAGTTCTTATCTGGTAGTGGTACCAAGGGTTTCTTTCTCCCACATCATTCTTTTCTCCTGTCTTCTGACAGCTGCAAGGTGGACATCTGGGTTTCCAAGCCAGAGCTCATTGTGAAGGAAAGACTTGTGCCACCAGAAATTAACCAGTGGGGGTGCTGAATGAGACAGCTCTCCAGGGCAGCTCCTACAGGGCAGGAGGAGCAAGATGTTGGAGGCAGCTACTTGAGACACCCCTACTTTGGGATGGAGACTGTTCTGTTTGCCACATGTGAGGCCCTGGGGGCAGCCTGGGACCAGCATGCTGCAGTAATGGGAATGAGGACAGATTCAAATGAGACAAGTGATATGTTACCTTCAAAACCAGGGATGACAGAAACAGCTCATGGAAGCTGAGACAACATTTCTGGTGTGACGTAAAGTTTTTTAAAACAATTTCCTGATTAATTTGACTGCTTGATCTTACAGTCCTGAGCATTTCCCTGGTGTTATTTCTTTGCATTTCATTTCCTAAGACATCCTGAAGAGCAGGGAGTGAAAAATAAGAGAAAAACCTGGCATGTGTTTTACAAGCTGTGCTGGCTTCTCCCACAGACCCTGTCAACTGTTTGAACCACAGCTGCTCAGATAGCTGAGGTCACTGGAAAGGCTCCTACTGACTTCAGGGAGCTTTGAACCCACCCGTAATTAGTGATGCACTTGCAAGCATAACCAAAAGTCCATTTTGGTGGAAAAGCTCCCACTGGCTTGAAGGGAGGGTGGGCCACAGTTTGGTCATTGGTTCTAACGATGGAGCAGCCACCTTCATAACACCATCACTGCTGAGTGCACTGCAAGCTAATGGAGCTGCATCAGCTACATACCACCCACTGCCTGGCAGCAAGGGCAGGGAAGGCACCTAATTTTCAAATCTTTGGGGTGGATCAGGGTTTTCAGCCCATAGCTGGGCTCCAGTCATCTTCATGGAGTGTTTGTGGTAGCTCCCGAACATCAGGTTTTTTTCCCCTTTGAGCCCCACAACAAGAAGTGTGGTTAGAAATTTTTTGAATGGGGAAAGTTTCTTGCCTCAGGCCAAGTGCAGAAATGTGGAATGGATTTGGATCAAACTTTTTTTTTGTTTTTCTTTTGGAATTTTAGTTAAAGAAAAAAAAATAGCACCTTGGGCAAGAGCTGAAGCATGGAAAATTTTATCCCAAAAGGTGGACGCTTTGTGAAATTATGAGTGTGTGAAAACAGGTGGTTAAACTGAAATGGTTTTACAGCTTTAAGTACAGAGGGTGCTACCCAAAACCTGTTATAAATCCTGGAGTGAACCCTTCTTGAAAGGCAGAGGTAGAAGTACAGGCCATCAGCAAGTAACCTGAACCACTACCAAACCCACAGGCGGCTGCAGAACTGGTGAAGAAGCCAAGCAAAATGAGAGGAGGCTTTCTGAAAGGTCAGCAAGGGAGCCAAGTCCAGGCCTGTGCTTCAGTATTTAAACTGAGTCTCAAAAACTACACTCTGGAGACTGGTATCTGGCTGGGACAATTTTTACTTGCAACACCTGATCCGAAACCTGCTTGTGTCGATAGTGAGTGCTCTGTAAACTTTTCTAAGTGCTGGATCAGGACCTTACACGGGCAGCCAGGAGGAAAAGCCTATCAGGACTGTGCTGCAGCACATGGCATGGCAGAGGAAGGGCTGGTGCTATGAGAAAGCAAGAACTGCACTGCCCTTTGCTGTGAAAACCAGACAAAGGTGGAAATAGGGTCCTGGGGAGGAGAAAGTCACAGTGAGCTGGAGGTCTGCAGCTGTGAGAGCTCAGGAGGGAGCCCGAGGCCTCAGAAACATATCTTCTGGGCATATTGTTAGAATAATTACGAAAATGTATTTGCTTGTTTGGTGAGTGGAGTGATCTGTGAGTCAATGTCCCTTTTTGGTGGCTGAACATGCCTACATGTATGTGTATAAGCTCTAAAGGATGATTGACTCAATTTTCGATACTGGCAGGCTGTCTATTGTCTTCATGTATCCACACTGGTTTCCTAAGCACTCATGAGATTAAAAAAAAAAAATCTACTTTTGTCTTTTTGTCTTTTTCCTTCTTCACAGAAATGCAGGACCCCCCACAACGTGCTATAGAGCCCTGCCAAGAAAACACTCACCGGGAAGCGTCCACCTTTGTGCAGACCTGATGTAGCTCAGCAAGGACCTGCCAGGGAATGAGACACTGCTCTCAGTCCTCCAACTGCATTGGATTCATCCTCAACCTACCGAGGTCCTTCCAGAGAACCACTAAGGACAGTAGTGAGGTGCTCTGGCTCAGTGCCTCACTTGCAGCTTTCGCATGGATGTGCACTGGTGTACTGCTTTTAGGCTCTCTGGGTCACTAAGAATGAGCTGATTTCTGGTGTGTTACTAAAATGTAAGTGTGGTTATGAAGTGTTATGATGTATGGTCTGCAGAGTTTTACAGCTGTGCCTGAAGGGCTTGTAACAAGAAAAAAACAAAGGGGGGGGGTGTCTTTAACTGTAAGCCAGAAGTACAGTCAAATTAAAGAGCACAATGGCAACACTAATGAAAACCCCTTGGTGAGAAGGGAAGAAAGGAAATCATAGAATCATTTTGGTTGGAAGAGACATTTAAGGTCATCAAGTCCAACTGTTAACCCAGCACTGCCAGGTCACCACTAAACCATGTCCCTTAGCACCACATCTATACAGCTTTGAAATCCCTCCAGGGATAGAGACTCCAACACTGCCCTGAGAAGCCTGGGCCAGGCCTTGACAGTTCTTTCTGGAAAGTAATTATTTCTCGTGTCCAACCTAAACTTTCCTGTGGCACAACTTGAGGTCATTTCCTCTTATCCTATTGCTTGTCCCGTGGAAGCAGAGACGGACACCCACCTGCTTCCAACCTCCTTTCAGGGAGTTGTCAAGGGCAAGAAGGTCTCCCCTGAGCCTCCTTGTCTCCAGGCTAAATAACCCCAGGTCCCTCAGCTAGTTCTCACAAGACTTGTGCCCTAGACCCTTCACCAGCTTCATTGCCCTTCTCTGGACATGCTCCAGTCCCTCAATGTCCTTCTTGGAGTGGTCCAAAACTGAACCCAGGATTTTAGGTGTGGTCTCCCCAGTGTGCAACACAGGTGTAATAACACTCCAAGAGGTGTCCCAGCTCAGGGACAAAACAAGGCAAATCTAGAGGCTAGAGAGATTGCTTTGGGTGATGGGAGATAAAGCCTTAACTTCTCATCTCTCCCCTGCTGCAGAGCAGGTGGGTGTCCTTGCTTTGTCAGGAGAGCCAGAAGGGACATACCAGCCATGTAGAACTTGCTGGTTGCCTGAATATTTTTGGTGCATGGAAGCCATTAAAGAAGACCTCAAACGAAGTAAAGAGTTTCAGCCTGCAGCACTTTGTCCTAAGCATTTCCACTCTATCTTTTTTTACATTAGACAATAAATCTTTTACTATCTACAGAGGAAGTTGGTTAAAAGTGCTTCTCTGTTTTCTCATCTCATGAGAGCATAGGTGAAGGCTCTGTGCTCTCCATTTTGCTAAAGAAGAGTGTGCTGGCATCTTCCTGGGAAGTCCAGTGGCCAAGAGATGGTGGGCTTCATGACAGCCTGCAAGGGCTTCCTCCAGGTACTTGTTGTAGACAGGGTAACCGAATGCCTGAGCTCTAAAGTACAATTTGCATGGTTGAGTAGCAGTGAAAAGAGGGTTTGATGTTTAGGAGTTCCTTTGGAGCCCTCTCAGTCAAAACATGCAAAAATTCCTAAATGACAAGGGCAAAAGTTGGAAAATTGTCTTGACCAGCAAGGAAGACATGTAAGCTTGACTTTTTCCTTCAGAAGCAGATTGCTTTCCTATGCACTCAGGAGATAAAAATAATCTCTTTTTGCCTTATTGTCTTATCCTTTCTTCATATGTCCTTGACAGAAATGCAGGACCCCACCACCATACTTTGACCCCTCACAGCTGTGTCTTCAGTCCCTGCAAAGCAAGATGGATCTTAAGGTTTCTCCACCACCCTCTCCAAGAAGGGCATTGTTCTGCCACCTAGTTTCGACACGTGAGTAACATTTCTCCCTCCAAGATCATACGTGGCACAGCAACTATTGGGCAGGAATCTGTCCAACTGCTTGGGCTTTCTCTTTGTACATCCAAACCTGGCAAAAAAAAAAAAAAAGTGTTCCTAGACAGCATGAGCCTGAAGGATCCCTCTCAGGTCAGTGTGAAACCTGCTGCAGAAGGATGGGATGAGTCATTTCAGCCTTGGATCTCACATCCCTCTGGAGATCTCCAGGCCTTTTATTCATGCCTTGGCTCAAATTTGGGGTTTTTCCTTCAAACCAATCCGACTGGAAGGTGTTTAGAAACTGCTAGCATTACTGTTTCCCATTTCATCTGTTCAACACAGGATCTTCCATCCTCTTTGTGTTTTAGGAGTTAATTAGGTGAGTTGATACTTTCTGATCATAGCCATAACTTCAGCAACCGCTGTAGTGAAGGTGCAGCCTTTCAAGATAACTTCAAGTCCACCATCCAGGTTTTCTTAGAGGTAAGTAGGAGGTAGATGAGACTTCTTTAGGTAATGCCACTGATCTAAGGTGCTAGATTACACAGCTCAATACAGCCCAGTCCAAAATCTGGATACATTTAGATCAGACATAAAGCCCCATCAAAGACTTGCAGATCAAAGCAGAAGGAGCCACCGGCATGGGGACACAATAACATGCATTGCATTGGCTTCCTCTCCAGTTCCACAACAAATCTCAGTCTGGGGCAGGTCATCTCCCTTCCACTGCTTTGATTTAAATGGCTGGCAACTCACAGCCCTATCTTTGTGCATTGTTTATAAGAGTGGATCACTTTCCCAGAGGTAAAGAATTGTCCTTACAGACTAATTTGCCGCTAATGCACGATCTTGAGTGAACAGGGAAAATATCCCATCACCACCTTGCAAGGATAGAATTTTTTAGCTGGCAAAGCTGATCCACCATGCTCTGCACATAGGAAAGCTAATTTCTCTGGGTTTGTGGTTGTTTTTTTTTTGTTGTTTTTTTTTTTTTTTTTTTTTTCCTATGTCTGAAATGACTCAAACCCTTTCCTGTATGTTCTGGAAGGATGTAATTTTCAAGGTGGCAAAACCTCACAGAGGCAAACACTGAGTAAATTCACAGAGAGCTACATCTACTTGCAAGAACATATGCCACATTTACTTCTGGTTTAGTGGTGGAGAGCAAAAGGAAGGAAGAGGACGTTTCTGACAAAGGATCAGTCAGTGCAGCATGTGAAGTAGGGTTGATTTGAAGGCAGTGCCCAATCAGCCCAAGGCAATTAGGACCAAAGATCCAGCAGAATGTAACTTATCTTGAAGACATAGTTTTCTTTTAAGCTGGAGGACTGTCTTTTATTAGGCCAATCATTTAACCATCAGAAACTTCCCACCATTTGGGCATTTCTTCAAGGACCATGCACAAGCCCTGACCATGTTTTTGGCCAAACAGGGATCTAGGTGGCCAGCAGCAGTCCTTGTTTTAAGCCTCCAAAGACAAAACCAAGTGCAAAAATGCACTTAAAGCTCAGAGAGGGTCACACTTGTCCTGTGCTACAAATCCCTCGTTGGCAAAGGGCCACTCTGGAGTGTCCAGTTCCTTGAGGAAAAGCTACTTTTGCCTTTCTTTGGCTTCTTTAGAAGCTGGGCCCTTTTTCTCAGGTGAGGAAAGGTGCTCTTCTCTTTAAGGTGACCTGGTGCAACTCATCACACCCGTACCCAGTGGATGTAGGGCAGAGAAATGCTTTCCAAGCAGGACACCACAATGCTGGGACATCACAGAGTCTTTTCACAGGAATGCTGGGATATGTCCACTCTTGCACAATGACAAGGCATAGGGCAAAATCTGAGCAATGTGAGCTAAGTGCTATGGAGTAAATTATCAGAGAAAGGAAAGCTGATTTGCAGGCTCCAGCAGCAGGGAGTTAACAGCTTTTCCATCACCCTGTGTAAGAAGTCAAAGCTGCTGAAGATCTGGCCATGACTAGAACCACAAGCAGAACCCAAGCAAAGTCTCCAGGCAGAGACAGATTTGTACCAAATGGGGAGCAGCCTGTGGTCTGCAGAGAAGGGACAGGCAGGACCAAGGACTCTGAGCGTGCTTGTCCCTGCAGTCCATGTTCAGTCACCCAGAGGAACATGGACTCTCTCATGGCAGAGGAAAGAAATGTCTCTAACTGTAAACTCCTCAAGGTCAGGATGAAGTTAGAAGATGAAATGATAGGCAAAAGTCCCAGAAATTAGGAGTTTAAGGGTGACAAAATGGCCATGGGCTGGAGTTTCCAGCTGTCTTTGTCACTTCCTAGGGGAAAGAAAGAAATACTCAAGCCTGACCAAAGCCCCTCCTGGAGGATACATTTCCTGGGAAGTCTGACTTTGATGGCTGTGAAATCCATAAAGTATTTTTTCTTATATCTGGGAAACTACAGTCAAGCTCCTGTGGGGCTGTTCCTTGGTTAAAAAAATGACGGTAAAAACAACTCACAAATGCAACACCAACGTGGGCACGTAAATCAATGCCTGGAGTGCCCATTAAGGTGCCTTCTTTTGCTGGGGCATGTCTGTGAAGGAGCCACCCAGTCAAGAGAGAGGAGGCAAAGTCCCGTCAAGATACAACTCACAAATCCATCGGCAATCCCATTTCAGCAGAGATACGAGGGTTTAATGTGGCTGTCAGCAGCATTCTTCAGGTTGTGCTGCTGCATAAAAGAGAGTGTTAGAACCTGGGACTTAAACTAAACAGATTTCCTATAGGAAACACACACAAAATTACATTGCTTCTAAAGTTACTTTTATAGACATTTTCCCTGAGAAATATTTCTCCCTGGAAAAATAAATTCACAGGATGTAATTAAAACAGTTCTATGTGTATACACTGGAATGGCCCCTTTAAGTGCTTCACCAAATGCGCCACCAAATAAAGGAATGAAAGCCAGCTTTGTTTAAATCTATTAATAACAATATGTATTAATTACAACATGAGACATTATTCTGTTGGTTTATGGTTATGAAAATAGCCTTTAATAAGGCTAAGGCTGGAGAATTCAGTTTTTCAGTTTCAGGCTTTGAAAATCTACCATAATCTACTTCTTTTACTTGTCAAACCCTGACCTGATAAAGGCAATGGGTATCAGGTTCCATACCCCGTGGATTCTGGTAATAACCAGGTGCTGATGACTGTATTTTTTTTTTTTTTCTGCTTTTCTTGCATTTTTCTTTGTTTTTAGCTTTTGTTTAAACAAAATAAAACAAAACAAGAGGTAACTGCATTGTATTACAGTTCAACTTTCATACTTGGGGGAACAAAGCCTTAAAAGGTTTATATTGATCTCCGTCTCTGCACTGAGCGGGATACTGATAAATTGAAATGATATTATTTTTTCTTTTGTTAGTTCATTTCACCTTTTATTCTTTCTCAGTAGGGATACAAGCTAAAAAACAAAATTACACATTTATACCACAAAACTGTATAAAGTTTTTTACTGCTACTATTCCTGTATTGCTGTCCTGATCACCAATTAAACATTTCTATGTTCTTCTGTCATGACTGAACATATTTTCTATATCTCTCTCAAGCAGAGCTGAGACATTTCTAATGGATCTCCAGTCCAGGATGTCTTTTTGAGGGGAAAGGTAAGAACCAGGGGTCATTTATTAAGAGAAATATTGCATCACTGGTAGTAGAGAGATGCTATAAGAAGGGTTATGAGGACAGTCAATGTTACTTCTCGACTGGAAGATGATTTTTTTGGTAGCCAAAATATTTCAAATAGCCTTTCCAGAGCTATTTCCAAGAAGGAAAAAAAGAAGCAGCGCAAAATGAACAGGGGTTGATCTGAAGTACCTTGAAACAGAAACCCCTTCCCTGGGAGCACAGGGAGGTGGTTGAATGTGTGGAGTTGAGAGTCAATTTTCATTTCTTAATTAGCTCTAAACCTCTGCGCCCTGCCACTGCAAGAGAAAGCCAGGCCAGGGAATGCCGCCCGCGCGGCACTTCACAGCTGTTCGGCTTCGCCGCGTCCAAGCTGGGAAAAACAATTGGGGAAATGTTTTATGTTCACACTCCACCTTGGAGGTAGGGCCGGCATCCGGAGCGTGCCGTAAAACAGGCAGGAATGCTGCTGGTTGGAAACGCGCTCATAATTCTCGTGCCCCCTCTTCCCCAAAGATGCCTTTCTTCGTGCAATTGTTTTTAAAACCACAGCTTGTTCACATTCCCCTCCACAGAGACTGCATCTGAAAACAACTTTGTAGTTTCTTTTTTTTTTAGCATTGGGGTTCAAGTAAGGGGTGGGGGCTAGTTCTTGCTTTGTTTAGTTTCCTTAAATTTGCTTAGTTTCCTTTAATTTGTTTAGTTTCCTTAAATCTTCCCCCCGCCCTCACTGTAACACCCAGGGGATTCTTTTCCCCTTTTATTCTCCTAGGGCTCAATTCAATAAATATACATCCGGCTCCTTCACCATTGTAGGCTTAATGAACCTGAACTAGGCACTTCCAAGAGAAGGATGTTTATTTTTCTCTGCTGATTTGGTGAAGGCTGGTCCGGGGCCTTGTGTGCCCAGAGAGCTGCTCTATAAAGGGACCCTTGTGACCGCAGCCAGGAGGCTGCATCAGCTGGTAAGTGCCTGCACTCACTCAACACTGCGATTCTCTTACCGCAGAGCCTGGTGTGGGCAGGCGGCTGGATTTTCTATATACAACGCATGGGATAAAAAAAAAAAAAAAGGTATGCTAAGAGAACAGTGTTAAGGTGGGAAAGTCAAGCTATTGCAAGGCAGATATAGCGAGAGCTGTCTGGAGAACAGGTTTAATTTGTTTATTTATGTGACTGCATTGTGAAATGGTCGCCTATTTTTGCATAGTCCCGTGCTTGTTCTTCTGGTTAATGGCATTTTCTAGTTTTTGCCAAAGCTCACCACCTTCACAATGTGCTTTCTTGAGAGATGGCCAACGCTATGGAGATCCCGATGTCTGTTCCTAGTTGGATCATCAGAGATTCATATAATGGTTTGGGTTGGAAGAGACCTTAAAGATCACCTTGTTTCAACTCCCCTGTCATGGGCAGGGACACCTCCCACTAGACCAGGTTGCTCAGAGATCAGTCAAATCCGTCCTTGAACACTTCCAGGGATGGGGCATCCACAGCTTCGATTCCCTAGGGGCCACACTTCCCTCTTGGCCACACTAGTGCTAATACAAGCCAGGATGCTGTTGGCACTCTTGGCTACCTGGGCACAAGCTGGCTCATCTTCAGCCACTTGCTGACCAACCTTCCCCCAAGTCCTTTTCCACCAGGCAGTTTTAAGCTGCTCTGCCCCAAGCCTGGAGCATTGTAAGGGGTTTTTGTGACGCAACTGCAGGATTCAGCAGTTGGCCTTGTTGAACCTCATCCCACTGGCCTTGGCCCATCAATCCAGCCTATCCAGATCCCTCTATAGAGCCTACCTGCCCTCAAGCAGATCAACACTCCTGTCCAGCTTGGTGTCATCTGCATACTGAGGGTGCCCTCATTCTCCTCATCCAGACCATTGATAAAGATATTAAACAGAACTGGCCCCAGTAATGAGCCCTGGGGTATACCACTTGTGACCAGACACCAACTGGATTTATCTTCATTCATCACCACTCTCTGGTCCCAGACATCCAGCCACCTTTTTATCCAGTGAGGTGTATGCCTGTCCAAGCCATGAACAGCCAGTTGTCCAGGAGAATGCTGTGGGAAATGGAAAATGAAGTGAGCAATGGCCAGACTCTGAGGAAGAGGGATGTTTAGGGAAGGCTGCAGAGAAGCATTTTGCACATGCATTGTGTATGTTGGAAATGAAATTTTCACCTCCTTAGCTCTTACAGCTCCTTTCTTTTTTCATGCTCTTGTTTTTCCTTCAGGCAATTCTTCTGATAGTTCCACACAAGTGGTGAAAGAAGTTGTTTAAAGGGTAAAAACAAAGGGAAAAAATTTTTCCAGTTTTATTTCCCCATCAAAACCTGAATATTTTCTGATAAGTAAAAAATAGCAAAAAATATAAATAAATCCCTTTGTCTGCAAATCCCCTGGTGGGAGTGGGGTAGGCTTGATTGAAATGTTCTTGAGTGACTCATTTCTGGGCAGCTCCTTGCCATCAATGGAAACTTGTCCTCAGCAGATTTTATGTTATTTTCTAACCTGCCTGCAAAGAGGTGTTTCGTTTGTTTACTGAGGTAAAGGTGGCGCCTACTTCTCCTTTGATATTCCCACATCTGCCATAAGAGGAAGGCTCCAGATGGCCATTTCTCCTGCAAAGTGCTGATAAAGACTCCATTGTTGTTTTCCTCCCCCTGCCTCATGCTGAGTATGTCTCTGACACTGCCTCAAACTGTTGATGATAATGGTTCCATCACAGTAATGCACCCAGGAGAGTAAATACACACAGGGACGATTGCTCCATGAGCTGGGGACCTGTGGCCAAGGTGTGGGTGGCATCTTGTCTCATGTGCTGGACATACCCAAGAGACTGAACTGGTGCAAGCCTTTCCTTGGGTCCTTCGTTCTCTGATCTAGGCTTTCCTGAGGAGATCCCACAGGGCAATACTGGGATACTGAGAAAGGATTTCCAGAGCCAGAGCCTTTTGTGTCCTTAACAAAAGTAAATTTTAGGAAGAGAATGAGGAAAAAAAAACATGAAATCCTGCTCTCTCTCTCTCAAATGGTCCCATAATTGTACTGGGGAAAATGAAAGGGGCATGTAGGACAATGATTGTCCTGTTTCCTTATAAAAAGGCAACCTCTGGTCAAAGCTAAAAGCTTTGGATCAGGATGTGGTGTGACACACACCACTGTGGGCAAAACCAGTATGAAATCCATGCTGTGGCTGTCACCCTCAGTGCAGGCAAGATGTTCATGACCTGTCAGAACTCACATCCAGACTACTGATTTTATTAACTGTGTTTATCCCGATGGTTCATCACTTGATGTTAACCGTCTTTCTTCACTTGCAGAACTGATTTTACCAGTCTGCTGGAAGCAGCAGGATTGCTGTTCAACTCTGTCTCATTTTGTGCCATGCTGAAGATGACAGGTAGGTGGGATTTTCTAGCCTCTGCCTTTCTGTGCTGTTACAGTATAACTGTCATTCCATGTCCTCCACTTTCCTGGGCAACTTGCTCCGGGTGACCCTGCTTTAGCAGAGGGATTGGATAAGATGATCTCCAGAGGTCCCTTCCAACCCCCCCCTCACGCTGTTATTCTTGTGGCTAGCATTGAAGGAGCAAAATCCTAGACACCCGATGGAAGTTCAAAATACAGCCAGATGATGCATCATCCCTGATGCCTCTTTTTCCTCCAGACAGTCATATTTAGGCATGTCATGGCACATTTGCAATGTCATTAGCTTAATGAACTCCACGCAACCTGTCTGTTGCCATTGTGACTGCAGCCCCAGTCCTAATGACAGTCCTGGATGCTGGAATTAAGTTCTCCCATCTCTCATTCCTGTTTTCTGTTGCAGCCCCTTTTAGTGCACTTCTCCATCTCCACTTTAGAAGCAATACAAATTCCACAGGACAGTGTTGAGCTGTACTAAAAATGGGGGGAAGGAGGGAATTTTCCCTCCACCCCTCCTTCCCCACAGATGCATTTATCACCAGGGCAACTTGACTTCAGAGTTCACTAAAAATTCAAGCTCTTGGCTTAAATCCAGAAAGGCAGAAGTTTTACAGACTGAGCTAAGCGTGAATTACAGTTATGGTTATAGCTTTCTTTCTTTCTTTTTCTCTCTCTCTTTCTTTTTCTCTCTCTCTTTTTCTCTCTCTCTTTCTTTCTCTCTTTCTTTCTCTCTCTCTCTTTCTCTCTCTCTTTCTCTCTTTTTTTAAGACTTGCACTGAAACAGTTACAATTGCTAAAGATTTTATAATACAGCTTTATTCTGCTGCTTGGCAGGTCTGGGAGGAACCTCAGGGGATTTAAAAGGCGGTGCATCTGGAAAGGGCGTTGGAGGTGGTGGTGGTGGGACTAACCACTCATTTTAGCACCAGGTATAAATAATTGTCTTTTTCAGTCTCAGAATGGAGTGCCCAGCCTGGCTGCAAGACTCTCAAGATGTCCTTGTTAATCCACAAATGAGAGATAAGAAGGAAAATTTCTCTTAGTCTTGTGCTCAGTCTGGCACTAAATGCAACCACTGGCTTAACTCCAGGAAGCAAAAGCAGTGGGTTAATGGGAGTTCACCCATGCCCCTGTAACTTCTCCTCCAGCATGTCTAGGTGAGACAGACCTTCTAGGTCCATAGAGGGGGCTTTCACAGCCCTGAAAGTGAGAACTCATGCTTGCAATAATTCCAGTGACAAATAGCAGAAAGAAGGGTTAAGCCACAGGTCTTATATGACCATGCCCCTTGCTATTGGCTTTATAAGTGTGCTCAGGTGGCCAAGAAAGCCACCAGCATCCTGACTTGTATCAGCACTAGTTGGCCAGCAGGACTAGGGCTGGGATTGTCCCCCTGGACTGGGCTCTGGGAAGGCCACATCTCAAATACTGGGCTCAGTTTTGGGCCCCTCACTGTAAGAAGGACATTATGGGGCTGGAGCATGTCCAGAGAAGGGCAAGGAAGCTGATGAAGGATCAAGAGCACATATGTTGGGAGGAGTGGCTGAGGGACCTGGAATTGTGCAGCCTGGAGAAAAGGATGCTCAGGGGAGGCCTTCTTGCTCTCAACAACTCCCTGAAAGGAAGCTGGATCCAGGTGGTGTCGGTCTCTTCTCCCAAGGAACAAGAGATAGGACAAGAGTAAATGGCCTCCAGATGTGCAAGGGAAGGTTTAGTTTGGACATGAGGAACAATTTCTTCCTCCAAATGGTTTTCAAGGCCTGTCCCAGGCTGCCCAGGGCAGTGTTGGGAGTCCCCATCCCTGGAGAGGTTTCAAAGCCATGTGGATGTGGTATTGAGGGACATGGTTTAGTGGAGACCTGGCAGTGCTGTGTTAATGGTTGGACTTGATGATCTTAAGGGTCTCTTTCAACCCAAACAATTTCATCATTCTATAACTCTACAAGTGCCTGCTGCTCACAGGAGCTGCCACCCTGCAGAAGGGAGACCACCGCTGCGCAGTGGGGAGTTGTGTCAAGGGACACCAGAAGGTGGGCTGTGCAGTGAGGAGCAGGCTGGAGGGCACATGCCCAGGTCCTGCAGGGCAGGTATTCTCTAGTGCTGTCTCAAAAGATGAGCTGATTCCTATCTGATCTGAGTGGTGCTTGATGGGGATTCAGCACCCTGTTTTCAGGAGCAGAATGGAGCTGGGATGGGAGAACTTCCCATTTCACTTAGAAAATATGGAGCATGTTTGGGAGAGGATGGCAAGGGGGGGGATGTGTCTGCTCAGGAAAGGCAGTGGGAATTGTTTGTGAATACGGTGGGGTGGTTGAGGGCTTCTCTGGAGAATCAGAAGGGTTTTTTTTTGTTTTGGTTTGGTTTGGTTTTGTCATCTTTTTTCTTTTTCATTGCTTCAGTGTTAGAAGCTGGAGAAAAGGTCTTGCCTAATGAGCGAGTCAGTGTGTGTTTGCTCTGTCAGATTACTGGCTATTTTTAGATAATGGAAGCTCGCCTGTAGAGAGTGAATGGCCCCAGTTGCTGGGTGGATCAGTTTTCAAGTAGGATGGGATCAGTGCAGTAGTCCAAAAGGCCACCCATAGGTAATGAACTGCTGGCTGTGGAGAGAAGAGGGGCCGAGTGACCTTACCTGCCCAGGCTGCTTGTCCCTTCTGGTGGTGGGCCTGGCCAGGGTATGTTTCTAGAAGTCATGTTCTCCAAGACAGCAAGCCAGCAGATCTCGATTCCTACTGGCTGTCTTGTGTCAGTGGAAGATCTGCCTGGTGTACTTTAAACAAGCACAGTCTTTAGAACAGTCCATGGACTTTAACAATGTCCCAGTTACAGGAAGCATTGTCTGATTATTAGGATGATGGGGTAATTCAGACAGAGAGGGACCTCAGGAGGTCATTTAGTCCAACCTCCTGGTGGGGCAGGCTGGAGCAGCAGAGATGTATCTGGTAGGACCAGTCAGGTATGATGGACCTAAAGTTATTTCTCCAGACTCGGAAGAGCTATTTCCTAGGTCTTGGCCAAATGTTAACCTGTTTGTAACAATTTACCTTTTTCCCATTGCACTCAGAATGATGCAGATTTACATCATAGTATAATTCCCCATGGGATTTGTCTTAAACATTTATGGATTCCCAGTGCTGGCCATTTCCAAGGCTGAGACAGCCATTGCAGCCACTCCCTTTCCAACAACCCCTGTACAAGAACTTGTTAGGTCAGCCTGGGATGGGGTGGGTTTTTATGTGCAGTTAAAGAAGACAAACAAAACACAAAACCAAACCAACCAAAAAAACCACCAACAAAAAACAAGAGGAAAAAAACATGGTTCAGAAGATAAACTTCTGCTAGAAATTATAAGAAGATATGGGTATGTAAAAACTTTCTGTCTTTCATTGCAGCATGTCTGTGAGTACAGAAATACATATAAATATGTGGATGAGAGAGAAGAGAGTGATTAAATGGAGGCATTTTCTGCAAGAAGAGCTGAATAAACCTCGAATCATGAGCAACCCTGGATATTGGTGTTCCAGCTTCATCTGTCATGTTTACCCACCCCTTTGTTCCCCTCTCTGGGGCTCTGCTTTGTCCTTTTGCTTTTGCAACAGGACAAGGGGCACAAACTGAAACCCAGGAGGTTCCATCTGAACAGGAGGAAAAAAATTATTTCCTTTGAAGCTTCCAGAGCCTGCCCCAGGCTGCCCAGAGAGGCTGTGGAATCTTGTTCTCTGTTGAGATTCCAGACCTGTCTGGACAATGCGATCCTGGGCAGCCTACTCTGGGTGACCCTGCTGGGCAGGGGTGTTGGACGAGATGATCTCCAGAGGTTCCTTCTAACCCCTATCATGCTGGGATTCTGTGACTCTGTGGGACTCTGCAGCGGTGCAGGTGACGGCCGTGAGCTTGCTCCTGGGCGTGGGACCAATACTTTAAATTCTCACCTTCAGTTTAGCCCGTTGCTGAAGAAGGAGCCTTCAGGCCCCTTTACCAGCAGCCGAGCTCTGCCGGGCTAAGGGCCTCGGTTCAGGCCGCTGTGGGCCGTAGCCGGCCGAGCCGAGCCGGGCCGGGCCGGGCCGGACCCCTGCAACCTCCCTCCCTCCCGCGGCGGGGCGGCTCTGAAGGAGGAATGGCTCCGGTGTTGCTCGGCGCTGCCGGAGCGAAGCCGAAACGTCCTTTCCTCCCGCCGGGGAAAACCACCTTAACGCGGAGGCAGGAAGCAGCCGGGCCGGCAGGCACCAATCAGGCCGGCCCGGGGAGGGAGGGAGGGCGGCGGCGGCCGGGGGAGTGCTGCCGGCGGGGAGGGCGGCCGATCCCGGCGGTGCCAGGCGCAGATGGCGGAGGGCGGCCCCCCCGGTGGCGGGGATCCGCCCGCTGCCGCCTCCTCCTCAGGCGCACAGGCAGGTAACGTAGGGCCGGGGGTGTGTGGGAGCTGCCCGCCCTGGGCCCGCCGCCATCCCAAGGGGCATCGTTCGGGAGGGGACGGGACAGGTCCCCGCTCCATCACCCTGTCGCCTCGGGCAGCCGCATCCCGGCTCTTCCCCCTCGGCTTTCTCTCCAGCGCAGGTCGGAACCTGAAGGAATGGCTGCGGGAGCAGTTTTGTGACCACCCTATCGAGCACTGCGAGGACACCCGCCTGCACGACGCGGCCTACGTGGGGGACCTGCCCACCCTCAAGAGCTTGCTGCAAGAGGAGAGCTTCCAAAGGTAT
>JANHGN010007079.1:9975-43192 GCA_024605025.1 Megaceryle maxima | reverse complement strand
GAGGAGACTGAGGGGTGACCTCATTCATGTTTATAAACATGTAAAGGGCGAGTGTCAGGAGGATGGAGCCAGGTTCTGCTCACTGACATCCCATGACAGGACAATGGGCAACAGGAACATGGGAGAGTCCATGGAAACATCAGGAGAAACTTTTTCAGGGTGAGGGTGACAGAAATGGAACAGTCTGCCCAGGGAGGCTGTGGAGACATTCAGACCCCACCTGGACTTGTTCCTGTGGGACCTGATCTAGGGGATCCTACTCTGGCAGGGGGGTTGGACTAGATGACCTTTCGAGGTCCCTTTTAACCCCTACCATTCTGTGATTCTGTGCCGTGGCCCCTGTAAAAAGGGCCTGCATTTCCCATTTCAACCACTGCCAGAGTCTGGGAGCTTTGCTGGCTGGCGATCAGGATCAGAGTTCTGATCCTTACAGTATCAGGGGCTTTACAACTGTGGCCTCCCACCCTTTTTATCTGTGGTAAAATCAGTCTGTGCAGACATGTAAGCAGAGCATTAGTTGATTACCTGTCACAGATTTATAGGGGCTTGGTTGTCTGCAGACATCGCTGCCATGTGGTCTGTCTGTCTGTCTGCCCACGTACCGCGTGGTCCCGCAGCTTGCTCGGCGGGTGCGGCCGTGCATGGCAATTGTACCTTTCTAATTCTGACTGTTGTTATCTTTCAGATTGAACAAAGTGGTGAAATTCCTCCTTCATGCTGTAATTTTCCCGTGGCTGTTTGCAAAGACAAGATGTTTGTTTTCTCTGGCCAGAGTGGAGCAAAGATTACCAATAATCTCTTTCAGTTTGAATTCAAGGAAAAGATGTAAGTGTAGACAGTTAAGTCGCACAAAATCCACATAATCCTTAACTACTTGAGTTTTGAAATGCACATACTTAAGGGTAGTGAGGAAGAAAACCGCATCTCATGACGAAGAAGAATGCACGTGATAAAATACAGACTCTTAAGGAGACTTTGTCATTTGCCATGTGCATGAGACTGGTCTTTTTCAGCAGATGAGCAGAAAGTTTAGTAGATTCACTCTAAACAGTAAGTATGAATCCTAGGGTATTCAGAATTCAGATGCCAAATACTGCCCTCTTAAAAGTTGTTATATGAATAGCTAATTAAAACCAGAGCGAGGTCCTGTGAAGTATCAGCTTATAGTAAAATCCCTGGGAGATGTCAAATGGGGAGTATTTTAAAAATCTCGACTAGTCACTTTGAGACATTTCTTGTGGCTTGCTCAGTGTCTGAACATGTGGCCCCTCTGATGGGGTAAAAACACCAGAAAGAGGCAGTACAGATGCACTGGTCTGTTCTGCCAGCCTGGTCTGTCTGGTTACGGGCTGAAGTGGAACCACAACTGAAACAACAGCGATGGCCCCCAGACCTTGGCCGAAATCATAGTGAGTAAGCGGTGACTTCCCCAAATGGGACATGATAGCAGAGTGGTGCCTTGTACGTAGCAGAGTTAGCTGTTGAAATGTGTGATCACAGACCACTGGTTCCTTCCCAAGTTGTGGTCTTTGAGCTGCTGAGGTTTACAGAGTACAGCTGGGTTATGGAACCCTGTTGCCTTTATCACGTTTTCAGTTCGGAGTTTTGCAACGCGCAGCTGATGTGGGGCTCAGAAATGTGCAGGATTAGTCATCTGTGCTCGTGCAGGCTCAGTAAGAACTGTAATAGAACTCCTCTTCTTTATTCCTACAAGCTGAGGGTTAGGAAACTTACTTTGCAGAAAAGAATTTTAACAAAAATACACCGTTTCCTGTTTAATGTCTCAGCTGGACACGGATTCCTACCGAGCACTTGCTCCGAGGCTCCCCTCCTCCTCCGCAGCGAAGATACGGCCACACCATGGTTGCCTTCGACCGGCACCTCTATGTCTTTGGTGGTGCTGCAGATAACACGCTGCCCAATGAGCTGCACTGCTACGACGTGGACTCGCAGACCTGGGAGGTGATCCAGCCCAGCCCAGACAGTGAGGTAAAACACCCAGCTCGTGGGTTTTTCTTCTGTGCTCCCATCTTTTTTTGACCGAGTTTTGCTGTCAGGCTCTGGATGTGGTTTAGACAAGGACATTGACATTTAGTTAAACAGTGATAGCTGCTTCCCACCAATGGGTAAGCAGCTGAAAAGCCGTGGGCAGCAGTCTTTAAAAAATAGACAGGTTTGACACATTTAAAAATGTGCTTCTGGTAAAAGAAATGCCATCAGCTCTTGTGGCTCAAAGTTTGAGTCAGTCATTATCTGACAAAGATCCTGAATGGATTCGGTGTGCGGACCAGTGGTTGTGTTGGCTTTGTGATGCTGCTGAAGCAGAATTCAAAGCTAGACAAGGTTTGATTGTTTCACTCCAGTAATGCCAGTGTGCATAAAATCTTACACGTTCTGTAATTTTACAGAGCAGCGTTTTCCTCTCAGGCCGAGTGTAAAGTGTTTGCTTATAAAGGTAAGACTGTAAAGTAATAGAGAGACAAAGGGAGGCTCAGAAATGGCTTTTCTTTTGTGCATTTTTGTGTTAATAAGATCTATTAAAAACTATATTATTATTATATTTTACCATATTGGTTAAAAACTAAATTAAATACCATGGGCTCTTTCCTGGAATGTAAGCAGTCAATGGACCACCAAGGGCTAAGAGAACACCCCAAATGAGAAAAAAAAAAAGAAAAACAAAAAGATGATGAACATATTAATATGTTTCTTTTGGGCTACTCATTACAGTGCAGTGATTGTGTGATAAAATGGCAATTTATTTTTCATAGCACGCTCCTAGAGACTGTCCCTGGGCTAGCCTGGTACTTCCCATTGAAGGGCTGAGGGTTTGCATGGTTTCAGTTCACATTTCAGTCGATGTGGTTTCAGTGGCCTCTGATCATTCCCAGAATGCACAGAAAAGGAAGCTTCTTGAAGCCTGTACTCATATGTGTCCTTCCTGGATTAGGAATGGATCCATCGGCTCCGTTCATTCGTTTTAACAGATTAAGGAACCTTAAAATCCTTCAGCTGATTGACTGGTAGGTGCAGCGTGTTAGCCGCTCTGCGGGGAAGAGATGCTTGATGTTTGTGCGCTGCGTAGCGAACTGCAGGGATTAAGGTTCTGCTTTAAGGAGATGAATAATACATGAATTGGGATCAAATGCAGAATTTCTAATTTTGCCAGGCTTGGTCTGACAGAGGTGCTTGCGTCCTTGGCTGTCGCACTGTGGTTTGGTTGGTTTGCAGAGACACAGAACTCAGCATCTGATGAGAGGGGAAAAAGAATGTTTACGCACCGCTCCGAAACTAGCAACGCGCAGGGCCTCGGCTGGAAAATCATTGGACTGAAGTCTTTTGTGGGAGCCTATTTTATGCTTTACAAAGCTGATTTATTTTCACGTGAAAATAATAAAACTGCATCTCCAGTTGTGTAAAGGTAACAGTTGACTTCAGGAATGTAGATCCCGTTCTGTTCCTGCCAGCATGGCCAATGGACACGTCCTCGGTCACTGGTTCTTGGTGACACAATTGCTTATTGCTTTCAAACTGTGACAGTGCTGTAAACCAGCATTATTACCTGACTTGTCCTCTGCCAGATTTCATACTTCAGAGCTCTTTTCTTGGGCTGTCTGCAATCCGTGTGTCTGTTGGTCTGGGAAGTGATCCAGCCCAGCCCAGACTGAGGTAAAACGCTGTTGTGTTTTAAGGTTTGTTTCAGAGTTAGGGCATCTAGAGAGTGATTTCCTGGAGATAGGAAGTGAAATTGAAGCACCTTTGAAACACGTGATAATGAATTGTCTTTAAATACTGACTAACTGCAAGATATGAGGGACTTTTGGCATTTTAAATAAGTTTTAAATCATTTTGTGTGTTCTGGAGTCGATAGTTTCTCAGAATTGTCCTGAAGTTTCTATGAGTGTTTGGCAGAGTCTCTAATACCAGACTATTCCCAGATCACTCTGAACTTGAAATTTCCTCTCTTATCCATATCTGTGAACAAAATTACTTACATTAAGTTAAAACCGAGTAGAAAATGACGAGTGCAGTGGTGTCTCAGCCCTGCTTGTGTGAAGCGATGGTGACCTCTGTTACCATGCAGCAGAATAATCTGTCTTGGCTTTTGATAGAGTTGCTGGGTTTTGCCCTTCTCTGAGGGATGGATTGTGTAGCAGATGTTCTTCGTATGTTCTTCTGTATCGCGTTATATCATCTTAGAAATGCTGCAGCTTGGCTTAACAGTGCTGTAGGTAGGTTAACTGTCACACTTACCATCATCTGTGCACTTCTTAATTCTTTCTGCTTTTGGATGTTTAGCACTGAGTGGGTAAACCTCCAGAATCCAGTTCCAGCTGTCAATTCAGTAGTGATTTTTACAGTGCTTTGGAAAAGAGATTTCTTACCCTCACACTGAAGGAGAGTGACTGCTGCCATTCCAGTCTTTCTCGTCTGACCTGAGACTAAGCCAACTGTGAGGAGCTTTTCAGAGTGATCCAGGCAGGGATTTGGACTTTTCAGACCAATAGCAGAGGACCTGTTCTAGTTCCCTGCCCAGGTCTCGAATTTGCTGACAGCACCTCACTGTGACAGGTCTTGCTGTGAAGTAGAAGAGGGGAAAACTGCAGTGAACAGGGACTTCAGAAATACACCAGCAACTCCTATTTAATGCTTTTAGGTTGTATCCAAAATGAGTATCAAGACACACTTTCTGATCTGCACAATTGCAACCCCCAGCTCCTCATTCCTTCGCATTGGTGCTATGATATATGTATGTATATATTCCACAAAGCACAGGGAGCTAGTCCCATCTTTACTGTTAGATGATCTTCACAGCTGGGGGTTCTACTTTTCTGAGGCAGCCAGAGGAACATCATCTGTGAGTCTGTGCCTCCCTGCCAAAGCTTCCCGAGGCGCTGGGTTTCCTTTATACAGGGCTATCAGAGGATTGAAAGAATAAATTAAGAAGATTTTTTGTTGGCCTTGCATTTTCCTCTTGAACTCAAAACATTCTTGGCTTTCTGAAGAAGGTTGGAACAGCATAAAAAAATCAGGAGGCAATAAGAGGGAGAATGCCCCCTCTTACACAGTTTCTCCCCTGCAGACAGACAGACAGACAGACAGACACGTACACACAGCAGTTGTGGTTTGTGCCACAGCAGAGGAGGGTTTTGCAGGGAGCAGCAGAGGAGCTCGAGGTCCGGGAGGGACGCACGTCCATTTGTGGCCACGCTCCCACAGGATCAAAAGGGATGTTTGGAAACAGCCACTGCCTCATAGAGGACAAAGTGTCATAGGAAGAGAAGGAAAACTCTCCTTCCTGACAATGCTTAAAGCAGGTCAGTGTGTGGGGTAGTTAGATGTCTGTGGATCGCTCCCCGGTCACCAGGAGAGTTACTGTCATCTCCCTGGGGACTGTGGGTACCAGAGAGCAGCTGGTCTTTCCTGAAGTTACAAGAGAACTCTCTAAAACCTGGCCTGTGAAATATTTTCATCTCACAATTAGACCTTTCGAAGCCAAGAGCAATAAAGATTTCTGACTCTCAAAGCTCTTAATTTTTCTTTTAATAAGCAAAAAGGGAGGTTAATGTGTTGGTAACCTCTGCCTTACTCTGAGGCACAGTTCTGGAGCTTTTCAGATGGGTTACCATGACGTGGTTTGTGGGCAGCTGAGAAAGATTAAAAGGACTTACTCATTGTGCTGTGGATGAGTCTGCTGCAGTCTCCCCGTGCAGAGATCAGTTACACCCGTTGAGGTATCTTCAGGCAAAAGAAACATGTTATTATGTGAACAAACCCCTGAATTCCTGCAGTGAGGCCCCTAACAAGATCTGCCTTCAGATGTGGTGAGTGTAGCTGTCAGGGTATCATGTTCTGCTAGGAGAGATGAAATTTAGCATTTCACAGTCCAAAGAGAAGGCTGATTTTTTTAATATTTGTAAATAACATGTAGTGTTCGGACTGGAATCTTTTTGGGAAGATTGTCTTTTAAAAATCTAAGATCTTCTTATCAATGACCTTTCCAGGTGTGTGCTCAGTAAGCTGGAGAGACATCCTGAAAATGTCAGTATTTACAAAAACCTGATTCTCAGATTAACTGTAGTTAAGATCGTTGCACAGCTCGATTCCTGTCTGTCCAGTCTACATTCCTACCCTTTCTGAGGGATGTTTGGTACAGGCTTTTACAGAATTCTCCCAGAGAACTCCAGTGGCAGGCCTATGGGGATGTTACGTAAAAGGAACATATTTCTGTAGCTCACCCACCAGCAAGAAATTGCAACACTACGGTATTAACATGGCTCACTTTAAATGGGTATAAAGTTGAAGAACTGAAAGATATGAAATGCAGTTTTGAATGAGTAGCTGTCACTCTGCTTAGGCCCTCTAAGGGCTGCTGCTTGTTGCATTGTGATAAACTTTGTCAGCGACCTTAAAAGAAATCAGAAAACCACAGCTTTTCCCCAGTCTTTGTCCAGAGTTTTGCCAGTTAATGATTAAAATAACAGTCCACTCAGAGTCATTTGGATTTCTTCCTAAGGTGGGCACAGAAATGCATGTTTCAGGGTGTGTGCAAAGTAACGGCCCCTTAGAACAGGGTGTGTTGTCTGTGCTTAAGAGTTTCCCTTAAAGTATCTCTGGAAACTTAAAAAGGCCGGCTGAGACAAGCTCCCTGTGGTGTCAGATGGCTGGAGGTGCTGCTGATACTCTGGGCTTCCGAAGCTGACCCGGTGTGCTGTCATTTAGTCGCAGAAATGCATTACCCCTGTTCATTAGGTAGAGCTTCCTGTGAAATGCGTCACCATCTTGTGTTCACCGGTGAAGAAGGTTATTCAGAGAAGAAATCTGAAAATAATTGAAGACTGGGGAACAGTCACCAGCTGTGAAGTGTAGGAAAGGTTTAGGAAATCAATTCTTCCCTGGCTTACCTGGGGAGCAGAGGCTTTTTAATCTGTTGATAAAGGATAAAGCAAGATCCAGTGGCTTGAAGTTGAAACTAGAAATACTCAGACTGAAAAGCAAAAGGCAATGAAAGTTTACAGATTGTCAGGTGTGAGGGTAGTGATTCACTGGAACATTTCATCAGAGCTTTTTGGTAGGTTATTCACTGTGTCTAAACTGAGATTTGCTGTTTTCTAAAAAGCAAGTTTTGTTTTCCTAAAGGAAAAGCTCGGTTTCAGGAGTGCTTCGGGAAGTGGTGTAGGCTGCTTTATGCAGGAAGTCAAATTAAGATCCCCAAAGTACTATTTTGGTAATTTGATTTTTGAATACGCACCACGGTGCCAAAAAGAAGCGAATTGTTGGTTGCTTGACTTTTGTGATCTGTTGGTAGATTTCAGCGGATGCTCTTCTGAGAGAGGTCCACTGGGTCTGGCAACACTTACTCTTGAAACCCTGCCTAATCCTCGCTGCTGAATTAGACATTCACGCTCCTGTTTAAATTTGCAAGTGCTACATTAAAATGATTTTAAAGGGAAGAGCGTTTACTGTTACTGCAGCTGTAAATAAATTACAGATGGTCTCACATTCTGACTTTTGCAGTGATCACAACAGATTTTTCAATGTCCTTGTGAAAGAATTAACCCCTCTGCTCCCGTGCTGTATTCTCCAGTCTGTGTCAGATGGAAAGATCTCATCTTCCGTGTCGAGCAGAATATCAGACGATGTCCACTGTCCCACCCCCTATCACCTACCATAACCAGAACTGCAGAATCTCTAGGAGAGCTGGTGTCGATCTCGGTAAACACATTGCAGACAAATATTTTTGACTTGCTAACATTAACACGGTGTTGAAGATTTCATTGTGCTGGATGATATGATCCTGCTCTGGCAGGGGGGTTGGACTTGAAGATCTCCAAGGTCCCCTCCAACCCCTGACACCCTGTGATACCTGTGATGAGAAGCTTTGAGAATCCTTTACCACGGCAGGTTAATGAACCTTTCTCAGGAATGAATTCTTGATCCTGGTTGGGGCAGAGGAATGGAAATAGCCTTTGATAATCTATCTTATCCAGCTGCCTGTGGTAGAGTTTTAGTGCCCTGTTATCTTGTATGGTACAATCAAGAAAATAAGAGGGGAAAAGGAAAGACTAAACTTTCATCTTAGACATAACTCAAGTTTCCATTGTACCAAAAGCTAAGCTGGGCTTCCAGACCTGAAGAACAGGAGGAAGTCTTAGACTCACAAAAGCAGGTAGATGGGAAGGGACCTCCAGAGTCTAACCTTGTGCTGAAAGCAGGTCTGGTCAGGGCAGGTTGCTCAGGACCTTGTCCAGTCCATTTCTGTGCATTTATGAGGATGGAGATCCAATGGCCTGTCCTGACTTCTGACCCAGTGTTTGTCCACTGTCATGATAAAGAGACGTCTTCCTCTCATACTGAGGAAGAATGTCCCGTGCTCTAACTTGTGTCTGTTGCCTCTGGTCTTTGCTCTGGGCACCTCTCAGAAGAGTGGCTCTGTAGGTAGTGGCAGGCTTTGTCTTTTCTTCTCTTGTGCCTCTTATTCTTCAGCTCCTGATCACCTTGGAAGTCCTTCACTGGACTTGTTTATGTAGGTCAATACCTTTCTTGTACTGGGGAGTCCCAAACTGGGCAGAGTACTTCAGGTGTGATCTTAAATACTGAACAGAGGAGAAATCCCTTCCCTCAGCCTGCTGGTTACACACTTGCTGATACAGCTGAGGGTGCTGTTGGCCTTCCTACAGGAGCATGCTGCTGAATCCTGTTCAGCCTGTTGTCCACCTGGACTCCCAGGTTGGTTTTCTACAGAGCTATTTTCTAGACAGCCAGTTCCCAGCCTGTGTCATTGCAAGGAATTCCTTTGTCTCAGGGGCAGAACTTCATGAGGTGCCCCTCAGCCTGTTTTTCCAGCCTAGGTAAGTCCTTTTGAATAGGAGCCTCCAGCATTTCATCTGCTCCAGACAAATCGGTGTTGACCACGGACTTGTTGAGAATGCAGTGCCCTCCTCTAATCTGTGGAGCCATTGAGCATTTGCAGGAGATTACCAGGTTAGGCAGGCAAATATTACCCTTGGGAAACCTTTGCTGACTCTTCTCAGTCACCTCCTTTATGTGGTGGAAGTAGCTCCCAGGAGGATTTGCTCCATAACCTTCTCAGGATGGAATCACACGGAATCACAGAATTTCCTAGATTGGAAAAGACCTTTCAGATCATCCAGTCCAATCATGGTTGCATCGTGGAGATGCGATGGACTGGCCCACGATTAGCTGGATGCTCCACCTTACAGGTGAAGGAAGCCTTTGCCCGGGCTCTGTTCCTAGGTTGATATCATGCCAGATTTGTAATCGGTGCTTTGTGAATTATAAACAGCACTTTGCTTACTCTCAGGTACCCGCAGCTGTCAGCGAGGATGGACGAGTCCATTGCCATGATCTGAAAGGAGTAACTCTCTACAGAAGGGTGTGGTAAAGCCCTTCAGCATTTACCTTCTCCTCTTTGGTTCATTTGCAGAGCCGTATGTCCTGGAGTTCACTCTAAAATGAGTCAGCTCCAGTTTTGTCTGAAGAGCACATAGATTTTCTACACCCGGCCTGTGAAAACGTTTTAAATCCTTAAACCTCCCTGAACTTAACAAGCATCCAAAGCTCTGTCTGCCCATCTGTTAGAGTTTTATGCTGTTGCCTGGTATGATAGTGTAGAAACACCTCGAGTGTAAACAGGTACCAGTAGTGACATCTCATTTGGACCTGTTGTAGCTTATGGTTTTCTTCCAGTTTCAGGGGAAAAAAAGGAATTTTTTATTTATTTATTTTTTACCTTTCAGCTTATGTTGGTTCACCAGCTTTGTTTGTTGATGGCTTTAAGTCTTTTTATTTTATTTTGACTTATGGTTGTTAGTGGTATTGGAGGATAGGGAGGCTCATCAGTGTTCCTAGATCCTGAAAGAGATCTGAGAGCACCTTTACTGGCTTTGGAGTTCAGTGCAACAACCAGCTTCCTCCATCTGCTCCTTCATGTGCGAGTGCAAGGAGAGTTAAAATTTACACAGTTATAAACTTGTTCTGTAAATATAAGGAGGCTTCTGAGAAGCTGAGAGAATGAGAAAGAAGAGCCTTGAAGCAACTGCAGTGGATTTTATTTTAGCTGTTTCCTAGCTGTTTACACACAGCGTTGAAATTTCCACCTGAAAAAGCACTGAAAACATGTTAGAAATGCTTTGAGAAATGAATGAGAGAGAGAAGGTAAGCACTGCAGAGAGCATGAGCAGCCCCAGCCTGCCATAATCCTACAGCTAATGCATTCTTCTCAGCCAGGAAGAGAATCGCTCTGTGAGAAGGTTCTGGTTCTGTAACTGACCCAGATCTCCTGACAGCAGCAGGAGGAGCTGCGTCTGGAGCCCGCGGAGGGCCAGCCGACGCTGGGCCCTTGAGGAGCGCTCGGCTCTCCGGCCGAGCGACGCTGTAGCTCTCTGCCTGCTGCCTGTCATCACACCCTGCTGTAACCTGTCAGCCCTAGGAGAGGTTTTACTTCCTTGTCTTCCAAATGTGTTAGTCAGCTCTGACATAAAGTACAGGTTGTCACTTTGTGGTGATCCATCTGCCCTGGTTTTTCATCAAGCCAAAAACGTGGGAAGTCTTGTCCCAGGCTGTGGGAATGGCTGACAGATCCTGACTCTTTGCCATCTTTGTTCGTGACCCGCTCTCTTCCAGACAAACCCCTCAGCTTCTCCTGCAGAACCATGGGAGCAACAGGGCAGGCAAACAGCAATTAGCACATAAGGCTTTAATTGCTGCACCTCTGTCACTGGAAAAAGAGAAGGGAACGACCCAACTAATGTGTTGAATTGTTCAGTGACAGCGATAGGCTCCGAACAAGCCCGTGGTGCTTTCTCTGGACTGATGGCGGATGTTCTGGATACACGGGCATGTTCTTTTGGAGCTCCAGGCAGAGGGGGACTCCCGCTCTGTGTCCGGTCTCTCCTGCCTCCCATCTATGCTTCTACACTATTGTTTTTAAATCTCATAATCAGGTGCCCTACCAGGAGTGGCCGAGAGAGTGTCTGCCCCAGCAGCAGCTCCCTCCTTGCCCCTGGAAGAACATGGTTTAAAAAAATCTTGGGATGTATTTGCTTTAGATTTCAGCATAACAGCTAAAGAGCCACCTACAGCAGACACCGGGGTAAATAGAGAGACACCTGGAAGTGAAAAGGATTTCAAGAATGCAAATTAAATTCATTCCAGGAGAGAGAAATAAATCCCAGCCTTCCATATGCTTTTTCTCCTACACTTCTTTTTATTCTCTTTGAAATTCATCTTGAGTTATTTCAACTTAAACTGTCATCTAAGAAGCATTTAAGCCTTGGCTCTGCACATGCGAGTTCTAAATCTCACCTAGAAAACTGGTATTGGCCCCCAGGTGGAAACTCTTCACTTGACTTAGTTTTACTTTTACATTGATTCAGCTCCATTTATTAAGGACTTCAAGTGAAGCTGATTGTGTTCCTGGTGAGGTCAAAATGCAAATCAGTGAGTTTGTGTAGGTGCTTGCAGGGGTTTAACTAAGTTTATTTTAAAGTTTGTGAAATCAGCCCCAGAGATGATGCTCAGGGCTCTAATCCCAACTATTTGAATGATTGCTCAGCGCTGTAGCACAGGAAGAAGCACCACTAACGCCCAGCTTTGTAAGTCAAATCAGAACCCTGATGAGCATCCCAGGACAGACTCAATTTGTGCTGTCTGGACACGATACAGAGTGAGTGTGAGCACAAGAAATGCAAAAAGCCAAGCTTCTGGAATACTTGAACTTTGAGAGCGATGGCTTGAATCCTGCTGGCAGGGAGGGGGGGTGTACTGACAGGGAAGCAAAGGTGACTGATGAGATCTGCTTTTAAAAGGAAAGAATGCAGCTTGAAAAGAGCCTCGGATTGTAAATCTCATTAACCTTAAATAGAGAAAACACTTCAACTGATGAAATAGGGCCGTGTATCTCAGAGAGGGTGCCAGCCCCAATCATCAGAGGTGTCAGGACGGAATCTAAAACTCTTTTTGTCAGGAACTGCTAATAAAGTAAGGAGATCATGTTGATTGAGAGACAAGTACAGGATGTAGAGCTGACAAATACATTCTGACTGGCAGTGCCTCTCAGTCTGTGGTTTCCAGAATTCTCCTGTGCATTGGGAGTGAGAAGGACTCCCCGCAAATCCCTTTGGAGTCACGCATGACCATCTGGAGTTGTGCCAGCAGAAGGCCTTTCTGAAATCACAGTTACTGGAAATAAAAGTAGAGCTTTGCACAGATTATCTGCCAGCCTCAAGTTATGTTTGTGCAGTGCTGGTTTTAGGTAGCTGCTGTTGTTCTATCAGGAGGACTTACCAGTAGATACTGGTCTGCCTTTTTTGTTAAGCAAACGCAGGGCTGGCTCCATGGTGTAATGGCTCTGTGTGCAATTCTCACCCTCTGGAATATTTACCCTGAGGCAGGGACATCATGTAAGGGTTGGGAAGAAAAGTGAAGGTGTGAAAGGAAGCATCTGGTGGACGGCAGGGTTGGGAAGGCTCCTGCTCTCCCCTTGTGAAAACAGCCCATCTCAGCCACCTCTACACAAGCACGTGTTGTTTGGAAGACAGGAGGAATTAGAAGATGGTGCACATTTGCAGAACTATGATCCTGTTGGACCTGGTGAGATAACTCACATGACCAGACAGGCTGGGAAGGTGAGGAGAAGCGGTTGTGGTCCGTGTGGAGAAGTGTCTGGAGCTCTATCTTGAGATTGGTGGTAAGCTAGTTGGGAGCTGGTGGGTGAGGATCAAAGGATAGACCAACATGGATGACACCTGAAAGATTTTAGCTTCAAGTGAAGCAATAAGCAGCAGGAAGAGAGTGCTGAATTTCAGCAACACGGGACATGGCCAAGTCTAGGTGGAGTTTGTGGGACTGCAAAGGGACAATGGACTTCCTACCAGCAGGACTTTGGAACTTGATGTGGGAGAAAAGAGGGGTGGGAAGACATCACAAGAAAACTGTCAAAACCACCCTGACAGATTGACAGCAGAAAGTTTACATTCATTACTTGGCAGCTCTCGAGGAGAAATGTGCACTTCATTCAGAGCTCGAGCAGCTGGACTTAGAATGCAGAAGCACGGGAGTAACCTTAGCACTTCAGCCAGAGCAGGCAGCTGAAGGCTGTCCTGCAGACTCTACGTGCTGTATGCAGTCGGCTGGAGTCTTTATGATCTTAGAACATTAATACAACTTCTTTGAGCCTCTTTGCCAACTGTAAAATGAGGATGACCAGCACATTCTTATGTCAGAAGCAGGATGTGGGATGATTGGTTAGGCTGTGCTTCTGAAAGACAGGAATTAGGGTAAATGTGTCCTGCTGCAAAACAGAGGCTCCGATTCACATTCACCCTGTGCTGACTGTGCTCCTCGGGGACTGGCAGTTCCTCACTGGAGCACTGTGAGCTTAGACTGCTTGTCTAAGGCAGTTCTGACAAACTGCAGCTAGCACCTATCCCTTACTCGTGCAGGTGGGTGGACTACAGACCGGTGGACCATCGGCAGGGGGGTTGGACTGGATGATCTCCAGAGGTCCCTTCCAACCCGCACCACTCTATGGTTCTAAGAGCAATCAGCAAATGTGACCCCAGTGGGAAGCTGGAAGAGCTGGAGGTGCCCAGTGAAGGGAGGACACGAGGTGAAGCCTGTGTTTTGAAAGGCAGAATCAGTTACTGTGGAAAGGAGGGAAAGAAGCTCTTTTCTGTGTTTCTGGTGTTTCTGTGGCACTTTGTGCCATGGTCTGGCCAGTGTGGTGGTGATAGGTCATAGGCTGGACTTGCTGATCTCAGAGGTCTTTTCCAGTTTCAATAATTCTGCGATTCTGCAGTGGGTAGGACAAGAGTTAATGTAGCAAATGCTTAAATTGCCCCAAGGAAGAAACAGCTCCAACAGGAGGAAACCTGCTGCAACTCTTTCTACCTGCACGATTATTTGTAGTGGAGCAATTGTCTGGTGAAAGTCGGGGTTTCTGTGCTTTCTGACAGGGGATTGTCATCCAGTGGCTGCAACCCTGGAGTGCTTGGTACTGACCTTTCAGGTTTGCTCTTATAGACAGTGATTCTTGTCCCACTGTGGTGTGAACTGACCTTCTTGGGGTTTTATCAAACCAGATTTGGCTGTGTGTGCCGGTCAGTAGTGAGGAAGACATGGGTATATAAATACCTGTATAACAGAAGCTCAGAGTCCTTTCTTCTGGAGGATTATATGCCACCTGAATTATCTCAGCCTCAGGCAGGACAAACCACGTGGTCTCACCAGCATGTGTTTGGTGAAATACGGCTCCACGGTCAGGGAGCAGCGTGATGGTGGCCGTTCTCTCTGCTCTCTAAAGTCAGACACAAAACTCCACCCCTCCAGTGCTGAATTTGGCACACAGGGCAGAGTTTTGTGCCTCTGTTTTTGTGGATTCCCCCATGGACTTTTTCCTCCACAGAGTCCCATACTGGGAAGATTTCTGACCACCCTGGCTAGCAAAACAGATACTGTTCTGTATCTGTTCCTTACAGACTGCCTGGCCTGAGTGTCTTCAGCTGGAGTTGGCAGCTTGGGAGGTCTCCCGACAAAAAATTCAAGATAGGGCAGGCTTTTGGCACCTGGAGTTGGTGGATGTGGAACACGGAGCCCAGCATGTCTCTCCAGCTGTTCGTGTCTCTCCAGCTGTTTGTGTCTCTCCAGCTGTTTATGCTCCTGAGCTCTTTTTGCCCCAAGTATTTTCTTCTTGAGGACCCAGCTCCCCTGGTTTGCATCGGACCAGAGTTTTTCTCTGGCTGAAGCCTTGGTCCTGAGAGGGCAGAATCTTGTTCTCCTTGAAGGTGGCATCAGTACCCCACTGCTCACAGCGTTGCCATCACCATCTGAGGCTTTGTGCTGGCTCAGATCCTGATCTTCTGATTCAGCAAAAACAAATACCCTGAAACCCTCAGCTGCCCAGTGTTTTGTTGAACTGTGTGTGGCCTTCCTTTTTCTGGGCTGTCCTTCCCTATTTTACATTTCTCATGCTATTCGCTTTAAAAATGTGATATTTGTATTTAAAAAACTAGAGTTGTTGATTGCTTAAGTTATTAGTAAGTGGCAAAGCTGTTTCCTTGACCGCTCTGGCAGCAACCATTACAAATTAGAAATCCTTGTTACAACGTTCCTCACAGATCCTTTGAGTTCAGTGTGATGGGTCTCCCAAGCGTGGTGTTACTTGGTTAAATAGTCAGATGATTCATGTTTCCTTTCTGGCACCAATTGTTGCAGTGCTGCAAGTTGGGGTTTTTTATTGAAAAACCCCGTGGTTGTTAAAATGCAACAGCTGCTTTTTAAAAGCAAATACTAGAGAAAATTGAGAATTAGTTCAATTAAAAATAAAGCTGAAGTATTATTTATTTTCTAAAAAAGACAGGGAAAATGACCTGAATAAATATGAACCAAGTGGTCTGCATTTGATCTCTGACAGAATAGGGCTTTTGGGGGATGTTGGATTAGAGAGTTAGTTATAAGAAAGATACTGTGATACAACTGATAGCAGCCCGGGTAAATTGGAACTTTGGATGAGGGTGGAGATCGAGTTGTTAAAGCTCACTAATGTATTTTTAAACTACTATAAAATGTTTGACTTTTTTCAATCAGTACATCTTATTTAATGAATGGGATTACAGCTAAGAACGAATAGAGGCCATAGATTATATTTGACAGTAATCTCATCCTCTTCTGGAAAGGGGCCCAGCAGGAATGTATTAATAGATCAATATTATTCCTTAATCCTCCTATCGCAGTATTTCTTAGCACTCACTTTAAAGTTTCTCTAACAACCTATCGATGAAATATGTCGGAGACAGAAGGTATCTTGTTTATCCAGAGGAGTCTAGATAAACTGGCACAGGCAAACGTGCATTTTAAGGTCACCAAATCTGAGGGGGGGTGGGGGTGGGGGGAGCCAAACGGGTCCTGGTTACTGCGTGGGGGAAGTGTATCCTTAAAAGCTGTAGTCTGAAGAAAAGAAAAAGTGTGGTGAGTAACGAGCTAAATGAAAGCGTTGTGTGATGCTGTGGTAAAAGGGATAAGTTGGTGGTAATGAAAAATGCCAGTCAGCATGATTTCCTGGAAAATATGTCTCTCCAGATAAACATAATCTTGTTTAGTGTCTGAGTTTACTTGAGTGGTGTCTATAAATATATACAAGAGAGGATTTCTTACACCAGAGGGCTTTTTATTTCGTAGGCAAAGGTTTAATGAGATTTGCTCTCTGTAAGACACAAAAAAGCCTCATCAAACTTAAAAAAAAAAAAAAAAGCAAGCTGCTAAAACCACTTGAAAACTTTATATGAGAGAACTCAGCGAGATGTGCTAATTTGATCAGATACTGGTAAAAATGGTGTGGTCTGTCCTCTGCAGGAGGGTCACGGCAGCTTTGACTTGCAGTGACTCCTTCCTGCTTCAAAAATCATCTGATTTTGCAGTTCCCAGGAGAACCGTGTGTTGTGTGGAGGTCTGTGATCCCTCAGTCCCGGGGGCTTTGTGTGGGGTGGGGTGGCTGTGTTTTCCACGGGCATGGCAGGACGGAGAAAGGAGCCTTGTCTCCGCGGTGCCAGCCCTGTGAACATCTCCGGCGTTGGGCTTCGGTGCGGAATCTGGCATTGGTGGAGGGGCTCAGCAGCCAGATGGTTGAGCCCCAGCGGGCCCTGGGGACGGCGTGCGCTTCCAGCCTGGAGTTCAATATCCTGCTGAGGGAGATGATCATTTACTTTTCAAGTTCCCGACAATATTTGGAATAAGCTCCGAGTTTGCGTAATCATCACATTTGCAGAATCTCTTTATTTCTAGAAGGGCGTTTCATTTTTCTCTGTAAAACTCTGCGTTGAGCCTGAGTTTGTATTTTGTACCTCTGATGATGAGTGGAGCCCCGTGTACGTACCATTCTGAGGAGGTGCAGTGATTGGGTGTTCTGAAACCTGACTGGAAGGAATGTTCCAGACGCGCTAGGAAACAATCCCAAAATGCAATAAATGTCAATCGTAGGATGCAAGTGGTTGTGTCACTTCAGCCTACGCTGATTTTCCCTTCTCACCACTGATCTGTTGCAGGGCCTTTTTTGTGGGAGAAAAAAAAAGAAAGGCTTTGCTTTATTTCCTCACCTGTTTTATCCTTTTCTTTTCCTCACCTATTTTGTCCTTTTCTTTCCACAGTTACCCAGTGGGAGACTCTTCCACGCTGCAGCTGTTATCTCAGATGCTATGTACATCTTTGGTGGCACCGTGGACAATAACATTAGGAGTGGAGAAATGTACAGGTTCCAGGTAATCCCCTGAGAAACACCCGCACCGATTCTGCGTGAACCCTCCTGGCTCCGCCGCGGACACGCTGTCCCCGGCCGTGACGGAGTTTCTGCTGGGGCTCTCCGTGGGCTTTTGTTCCACATCCTTCCTGCGGGCAGCTTTTGCATTTCAGATTCAGCTGCCAAAGATAAATGTCTGTCTTGAAAGTCTTTGGAGATGTGTTCTGTGGGTGGACATCTCGGTGAGGCCGATGCCCCAGCGCCTTCCAGAGTCCCAACAGAGGTCATGACAACTTTGACAAATTATTGGAAAGTGTGTCGGGGGGGTTTGCCAGGATGTTTAGCTGAAAATTGACGGTTCCTTTTCGTGTACTGTCAGATGTAGGGTTCCTGGGACAGAGCATTTTGTACTGAAACTTTATGTTCATGCACCAGCCCCCACAGGAACGTCAAATTTTCCATCTCAAAATACACCAGGTCAAATCCCCTCTACACTCAGGTTTATTTTTATTGCTTGGGACCCTCAAACAAGTCCTGAGAGCAGGTGAGACTCCTAATTTGAGCCACCAAATCCTGCAATCTGCAAGTTGTGATGAGACACAATTCTTCTCGTAACCCCTTGTGAGCTCTCAGCACCCTCGCCGTAGAGGAAGCCCTGGCATGTCTTTGGTTGTTATTTTCTACTTTCTATACTATGCTGAGGTTGAGTTACTAAGAAAATGCAGTGGTCATTTATGTAACTTCAGTGCTTTTGGATGTAGCCACTTGAAATGAATTCTGTCTTCTGTGGGGTTTTGTTTTTTCAGTTTTCTTGTTACCCTAAATGCACTCTACATGAGGATTATGGAAGGCTGTGGGAAAACAGGCAGTTCAGTGACTTGGAGTTTGTTTTGGGAGAGGTGAGTAGAATTTATTGAAGAGGTGCCAACAGGGGTGTTACTGCCCGTGGAGCATATTTGCTGGGAAAAAGCAAATTGTACAGTGGTTGTGCCAGAAACCCTGGGAATGCAGTTTTAAGAGCAGCATCACTGGTGAAAATGATGCCTGTCTGGTTTAGCAAGTTACGCTAACCCATCTAAAACTGCAAAGGAAAAGAGACCAAGAAGATCTGTGGATCACTGAGACATAACCCAGGTTTATCAGAGCACATTCTTTATAGTTTGATATGAAAATGATACTGACAACCTCTGCACTCTGAGCTCCCAGCTGTCTCCTGGGAAGAGCAGGTCAGGGGTTTGCAGATCCATGTTTCATTTCAAGAGCTGTTTTTAATTACTGAAATAAAATTGAATGAGAAAAGGCAGCACAGGGGAATGATTCTCTAGTAATGAAAACGATTACAAAATTGTAAAAAGAACGTGTTTTCTGAAGAAGAACTTGAGAAATCTGAACTTGCCTGCATTTCTTTTGCAAAAAAAAAAAGCTGTAAAACACTTGTAGAGATCAGATACCAGATCCTCGGCAACAGATGAAATAGATTCTGAAGAACAGCAGTAAAAAGTAAACCCTGTTGTTTTGAAAAGACAAAATTAAACCAAAGATCAACTGCAGCAAGAAGAAATTCTCTGTGACACTGAATCTATACAACAGCTTCCACTTGGTGGAAACAGCATTTGCCTTTAGGGAAAATAGGTGTTCATTTCATCTCTACATGCAGAGCAGCTGCAAGGTTGCCTTTGACTCTAACCTAAACTATATGTAGAGTAACCTGGAATTCAGCCCAGGTTTCTGTGACATCTGCCACCACCATGTGGTTTGGGAATAAAAGTTTCAAGTTTATTCTTTCTTTGCCTTTGACAGAAGGAAGAACGAGTCCGAGGGCACACCGCGATCGTTACAGCTCGCTGCAAGTGGCTGAAGAAGAAAATCATACAGGCAAGGGAGAGGTTGAAACAGGTGAGCGTTTCAGAAGAGTCATCTTGTGGCAGGGTAATGCTTATTCTGACCAATTTTTGGAAATAAGGTTGTCAGGGAAAAAATAATATCTGCTGAGACAGATGTAGGACCGGAGCAGCTGAGGTGCTTTTGAGCAAGTAAAATAAAGAGGATGATTCGTATTAACAGAGGCTGCTGGGTGTGTATCAGGCCCCGGGAGGGCCATAATGTGAGGGAGACAAAGTTAATCCAGTTATCTGGATTTGGTGCTGGGGTTCTTAGGAGCTCTCCTAGCTGTCTGTGTTCTCATCTTGTGGAGCTCCCCCAGGGAGGTCCCCCTCCCTCCCTCTGGGGAGGGCCAGAGCTGCGTGCTGTTAGGGATGGCCTGCAAGATGAGGCAGATTAGAGGGAAGGCAGAGTTAGGGTTTTGAAGCTGGCTCTCTTCCCTTTACCTTAGGGTTTCCTGACTTTTTTTCCAGAGTTGAATGTCTGGTGCCTCAGGTTCCTTGTCAAGATTTTAACGACTCGCAGCATTTCAGCAGCAAACATTTTATTGCTGTTGAGGAAGTGGTAGCACAAAACCTACAGCAGGACATAAGGGTGCCTCATCGTCCCTGAGCTAATTGCTTTGCCACCCCACGCTGGAAGAGGCTGCAGGGAAAGGTTGTCAAAGTGAAATTCAAAAGTAACAGAGTGACTTGAAATGCTGCTGTGCAGCACTTTGAGCTCTGACTTGGCAAGGCAGGGGTCTGTGGAACCTGCCCCTGCATCTTCCTCCTCCAAGGAGAGATGCTGTTCCTGCTGGGGGCAGAAATGTGAGCTCAGTGGAATTCATTCCTCCCTTTTGCTGAGGTCCTGGTTTTGAGCTTTATCCAGGAGCTTGCATTTGTTCTGATCCATGTTTGTCACAGGATGGGGAACAGTAAGTCCAGGACACAGGAACTCCCGGTAAGAAGAGCATCTCAAAGATAAAGAGGTCTTGGATCTTGAAAGCGTGCAGTCACGAGAAGGATCTTTCCTCTGCTTTGGTTTGATCGTGTGAGCTGACACAGCCTGGTTGCCATGTTTGAGTGGATTTTCTGTCTCATTAGAAATCAAAGCAAGACATTGAAGACGAGGGCCAGGCGACGTGTCAGAAGGACGGGATCGGTGGGAATGTCAAGTTGTGCCGCCTGCAGCCGCTGCTGGAAGTGCCCATCCGGGAGGCTGAGGCACAGCCCTTCGAGGTGCTCATGCAGTTTCTGTATACGGATAAGATAAAATACCCTCGCAAAGGTAGGACAGCAGGAGAAAAAACAAGCTAGCAACCGAGGAGCAGCTGTTTATTTCGATACAGAGCAGGACTGAGCATCTGCAGCTGAGCAATCCTGCTCTAAGCGCCTCATTACCAGACAGAATCACAGAATGGCAGGGGTTGGAAGGGACCTCTGAAGATCAGCGAGTCCAACCCCCCTGCCAGAGCAGGACAGAACCAGAGCAGATCACACTGAAGTTAATCCAGCCAGGTCTTGGAAGTCTCTGGAGAGGGTCGTTTTTTAAAGAAGCAGATTTCTATCAAAGCACACTAACAGTGCTTTGGTTTTTTCCTAATTCTTTTTAAACGTCAAGGAAAAGCATGCTCTTGATCATCCCAAAGGGTGTAAAGAAAAAAAAAACAGGAACAAAAATGTCGTGGTATTTTGAACGTTACAGCAGCCTGCCTGACAGGACCCTGTGTCCTTGGTTGACTTATTTCCTTTCTCTGGTATTGTTTTGATGCGTTGCAAACTGAGCCCACGCAGAAAGGCAGAGCAAGCCAATATTTATCAGCTCTTCAAAATGCCAATCCAAAGGAATGCCTCAAGAAAGGGAAAATCCATTTGATGGATTCATTGAAGGTCCCCTGCCTTAAAACCACTTGCAGGCTGGGAGGTGAGAGCCCAAGATCTCGGCTCCCACGCGGCCAGCCTGATTCATGGCTGCGTTTGAGGGGTGAGGTCTGTTGGGCTGTGGGAGTCCAACTGGGGAACTGGGGGAACTCCAGCTGGTGGGGCTGGGGAGCCTGCAGCCACGTGGCACAGCCAGGTAAAGTGAGGTACACGGAAGAGCTTTGCTTCGGCTTCAGTCCAGGATCTTCCCTTCCTACAAAAAGTAATTCTCAGGAAAAGAATGATTTGTATGCAGTTGTCCCAAGGCTTTCCCAGCGAGGTGGCCTGTGTCAGAGTGATCCTGATTAATGGGGATGAGGGAAACATCTCATTGGTGTCTGCTGATGTTGCCAGATCCCTCTCTTGGCCAGTTCACCGATCCTCAGCACCTCCCTGCAGGACAGGATCAGACCAAGGAAAGGGTTATCACACTGAGCTCTTCCCTTTGTTACAGGCTTCCCATACAGCCTGCTGCCCTTCCCCCAGCCCATCACACATTCTCCTGCTGGGGTCCTCAATGGCACTGTCCCAACCATTTGTATTCCTCCTCCCTCCCCTCAGTTCAGAGAGCAGCACCTTGGGGATCCATCCAGAGGCTGAGCTAATAGAATTGGGCATGCTTATCAAAGGGGATTTTCCAATTAGACACAGGGAAGGCACGTGATGTGCAGAAAGGCTTTTCTCTGACAAAAAGTAGTTACAGCAGATGGCCAGAGATCTCCTGTGAGGCAAGCAAGGGCTGTGAAGGATTATTCCTTGAGTTGGTGTCCCAGTAGCCCCTCTGCAGTGGCCTACAAGGGTCCCCACTGCCCCTCTCTTACTTCAGCCCTCTCTTCTAGGCCAGCCTCAGATCTGTAGAAGCACAGAGTGCCTTCGTAAGGGTCTGTCTCAATCACGAGCTGATTGCTAATACTGCACAAAACCCAAGGACTTCAGCAGAGCTGTTAGCAGCCGAGCACTGGAAAATCAGGCTGCTAGTGTCAGAGCTTCTCAGTGCTTTTAGAGACCTTGCTTTCTTATGAGGCTTTTAAAAAAATCGTGCTCCAGATTGTCACAAAATCTTTGTCTGAAAGATCTTCTGGGGTGGTTGTTTCATGCCTCCATTTCAAAACTCCTCTTTTAGGATCAATTCAGATTTTTTTCTAACCAGCAATGGATTTTTCTTTTTTTTTTTTTCCTCTGCACTCTGGTCACTGCCCACTCTACCACTCCAGATACTCAGGGTGATGTCATAAGAAATACTTTGAGAAAGGTTCCTCTTTTTGTTCCATGAGCTCACTGGCATTTTTATCTCTTGTAATTTCAGGTCACGTGCAGGATGTGTTGCTTATTATGGATGTATACAAACTAGCCTTAAACTTCAAGCTCTCTCGACTGGAACAGCTCTGCCTCCAATATATTGAAGCATCCGTAGATCTGCAGAATGTGCTCATTGTGTGTGAAAATGCTAACAAGCTTCAGCTGGATCAGCTGAAGGTAATCACATCTTGCATACAAACTAACTGATAAATACAAAAAAATAAGTAAAATCTGTGTAATTCATGTTTTCCAAAAGCTACCAAGAACTTTTGCAAATTGAGACCTTTCCTGTAATTACAGCTGCTTGAGTGTATGTTAGTGTGGATTGTCCTGCAGCTGCTCATGGATATTAGGTAGGGTTTGATATTTTTGCCTGTCTGCCCTGTAGACTGTAAAGGGCAGAGTGACTCTGGCTCTTCAGTTCACTCTCACTGCAGCAAGATGGAACCAGTGCGTTTCCTGGGCCCGCTGGTTTATGCAGAGCCTGCAAACAGGTTCTTTAACCTGGTCTGATGAATACACTAAATTCTGTTCTCATGCCTTTGATCTGAAAGACAGTTAAATAAGGTGTGTCTGTGTAGTGGGTCGAGGGCTTTTAGGTGTTTGCTGAAAGTCATGGTAGAGTGGATACCCCCAGGCTTCAGACTCCGAGGGTCTGGTTGCCACCAACAGTGGCCAGAGCCGATTCTGCTTAAAGCTGCAGAGAAGCAGCTCCTCCACCCAAGGTAAGAGTCAGTGCAAGGCCACGCAGTGCCTGTTTGAGCAGGCTGTGCACATCAGTTGGCCATAAAGCTGACGGTGGCAAGCAGAGCGAGGCTAGAGAAACCAGCATGCACCAGCACTTCCTCACACACTCCGTGGACGGGATCTGGGCAAGGCAAAGGCATCCAGGAGGACAGCAGCAGAGTCAGCAGCAAGTATGTAAATGCTGGCACAGCCTTTGGTGTGTAGGACCACGATGTCATTAGCTGCCCAGAAGCTCAAGTGAGTATCTCAGCACTGATGGATCTAGTGCCAGTAATTTCAGACCAGCCAGACACCTCCACCTGCCTTGGCTACCAGCAGGGTGAGAAGGACAATTCCACACAACTCCATTTGCTCAGGATCACCTCGAGTTGGCATCCTGTCTTCTCAAGTGTGCGTTAGTCCTCACAGGTAGATGTCATCTGCAGAAGGCAGCTCTTTCTGGCATCCTCGTTGTTGTTTAAAACATTTTACGGATGAGTCCTCAACAGATCCCTTTGGATCCCAGGTGAAATAACTTGGCAGAAAACAGACAGTAGTAATTAGTCTTCGGGTGGATTTTGTGATCATCTTATGGTACAGATTGTGTTTTTTGCTTATTAAAGTGTGCTGAGGGAAAGCCTTGGTTCACACAGGCAAATGAAGTGCCATTTTTTGCTCTTTAGGTTTAGCTTTAGGTCTGATTCATTTGTCACCTTGCCAACACATTGATTTTTATTTTTTTTTTTTAGCAAGTTTGATGTACCAGAACCTCCAGGAGCTCTTCAGACTGTTTGCAGCCTTTACAGAAAAGGTTAAGCCAAATCCACACAAGGAAATCCTGCAAACTATTTATACACTTAATGGATAATGTTAAGAGTTAAGATCTCTTCACCTTTCTAATTAACTTTTGATATCTAATTGCATAAAGATAGTTATGAGATAACATCCAACCTTAGTTAGCTCCTTGAGGTTTTCACTGTCTCCTGAGATTCCTCTTTTAGAGAGATTCAGAGCAGCCAGATGGGATGCAGTCTTTTCCTTCGTATTAATACTCAGTCAGGTTTTTCTAAATGCTTACACTTGGTCACTTAGTAAGGAGGTCATTGTTTGATCATCCCAGCTGCAGGATCCATGTGGGGGGACATGAAGAAAAGGGCGGCCGTTCACTTGTGTAACCTGGTAGCATCTGTGCAGTGCTTTAGGGTGGCTTCATACAGTAAACGATAGTGGGGATGTTTGTTTGTTTGTTTGTTTTCTTTAGGAACATTGCCTGAACTTTGTGGTGAAGGAATCCCATTTCAATCAGGTAATAATGATGAAGGAGTTTGAGCATCTTTCTTCATCGCTCATAGTGGAGATCGTACGGAGGAAACAGCAACCTCCTGTGCGGACGCACTCGGATCAGCCGCTTGACATCGGTAACTTTTATGCTTTATGAAGTAATGAATTGTGCTAGTTTTGCATCACTAGTGCTTTGATGAGCCCAGGAAACAGCCTAGCAAGCAGACCACTGCACACCACCGATTCTCTTGGTGTGACTGTGCTTAGGGTGTTTCCCAGACTAAGACTGGCTATGCTGGTTCTTCTCCCAGTGAGCTTCAACCAGAACAGCATCAATACATGAAAGGTCCTGTTCAATATTTAGTCATGTTCTTCTTGCAATAAAATATCCTGACTGTGTTCAGAGAGAGATGAGGCAGAAGGAAGGGTGTAGAGAATGATTCAAAGGAAAGGCAGTGGACGCTCAGCACAAGTGGACTGGACGGTGATGAGCTGGGTGGGGAGCTGACCTGCTCGTAGCTTTTAACCAAAGAGGAGCAGGGGTGAGGAAGAAGATCTTGTAAGCCACTGCTGACAGGGTTGACCTTAGTGTGCATATGAGAGGGAAGCATAGAAAAATTAACCAAGAAGAGTTACTGGAAGAAAGAAACAGAGAAGACTGAGAAGATCAATAACCTGTACTCGTGGTCGTGCTTCACATTTTCATTCTGTGATTGTGCTGGAAGGAGAAGATTTGATGTACAGTTCTGTTGTGGAATTCATCAAGGCCTGATTTGGGACTAGCCTTACTCCAGATTCAGTCATTGTGACGCACGCGAGAAAGGAGCGTAATTGTGAAATTTGCTGAGGCCACAATTTCAGAGGCATTACAGGTTGATTTGGAATACTCACAAAAACAACTGGGGACTGGGGAGAAAGGTGGGGAAGCCAGACCTGGAAGGTCAAGCAGAAAACCTTTGGCTGGCATTTGGCCCAGGGAGGAGAGGGGTGCTCGGTGGAGGAAGGTGGCACAGCCAGCTTCTGCGTCCAGAGCTGGCGTGGCACGAGAGACCCAAACGGCAGGAAATGGAACAATGAACTTTGAAAGTTCGAGTGAATTTGGGTCGGGCTCGAGTGTGCTCTCTTTCTCAGTTATTGTGGGTCTTCAAAGGGTAATTAAAATGCTGAATAAAAGATGCCTTTTTTTTTTTTTTAGGATTTGGGAAAGGTTTTTTTTTTCATGAAGAGAGAAATTCCTGGCAGTTGGAAATAATTAAAAGAGATGGGGGGAGGGAATTGGATTTCTTTATCTATAGAGAACACCTTTCAGTGTGGCCACTGCCAGTGTTCGCTGTCAGCAGTTTGAACGCAGAGCTGCCACGTTTGTTTCTGGGGTGGGCAGTAGGTGATGGGTTGTGGTGGGGAAGGATCAAGCTCATTTTGCTCCAAGATGATGAGGAAGGGCCCTGCCTCAAACTCACCCCAGAGCTCCCAAAGGAAAGAGGGGCTGGAGCTACAGCTTGGCCATGTATTAGCTCGATGGTCACCTGCAGCTATTGTGTCTTTGTTTCATTGCCTTAACTTTCAGGAACATCTTTAATCCAGGACATGAAGGCTTACCTAGAAGGAGCCGGCACTGAATTCTGCGATATCATCCTGCTCTTAGACGGCCACCCCCGGCCAGCCCATAAAGCCATCCTGGCAGCCCGCTCCAGGTGAGTCGCGACTTGTGTGCGTATCCGTACGGGAACACCTTGATCTGCTGTTGCCATCCTCCGGCACACCACTGCCTGCTGTTGCACTGCACTGGAGAGCACAGGACTCGCTCCCATCTCTGGCATGTGCAGGTGCACGGGGGGCTCGGGCAGTCAGCCAGGCTTAGCCAGCTCCTTGTTGTCTGGCCAGCGATATCAGGAACCAAACGACAAAAGGACATCTCAAGGACGGGATGAGGGAGCTGAAGGTTGATGAAGTAACAACCACCAGAGGTGCCCCAAGACCCCCACACATTCACAACAGGGGGGATGACCGCTGTTAGCCACTGTGGGTGGAAAAGAACTGTTCAGCCTCTGTGCAGGCGCTGGCCACGTCTGCACCGACGCCGGAGCAGCCTCCACACCCGCGCCAGGAGAGCTCTAGGTAGCCCGCTGCGGCGGGGACAGGGAGATTCATTTTCAGAAGGTCGACCTGCTGCACATCTTGGTCCAGGGGACGCCCCGCTGCAGGCGTTAGGACCTACCCACTCCTCTCCCGAGCACCGCGCTAGGGCGGCCCGTCTGCCACCCTGGGGTCGGTGTGGATGTGGGGATGTGAGGTAACCAGTTGGGTTTGCTTGAATAACGTTGGTTTTGCTTCTTAGCTGCGTGTGTGAGCGCCGGCCTTTGTGAAGCGGGAATCCTTCACGAACCCGGCACAGCTGCGTGCAGCGCGTGCTGTGCGCTCTGTGGGCTGCTTGCTCTTTCTAGAAGGCAGGGAGGGACTTTGTACCCGCATGAAGTGTAAGATGCAGCTTTGTTTAATGAGTGCAATAAGCCTTTAAGCAACAGTGATTACCTTTTTTTTAAATTTTTTTTTTTTTTTTCAATTTGATACCCAGCGGGGAGAGATAGGAGGAAATTAAAACTGCGGAGAATCTCTGGAGGTTGTGTAAGAAGCTGCACTGCAAGACAAAGAGGCTGTAAAATCACGGGAAGGGAAAAAGGGTGTAAAACATGAGGCAGTTTCAGTGAAGTGAAAAGCAACAGATGTCCACTGAGATCAGAACAAGTCTTCTGATGGTGAACATCCACTTTGAATCATGCAAAGCTTGAATCTCTTTCTCACTTGCTGATATTTAGAGACTGGGTAACAATAAGCATTACAAAAAGTGCTGCATAACAGGTTAGATGGTTCCCATACTTTGTTGCAGAGGCAGATAGTTCACCCTGCTATGATGCTGAACCCTCCTCAGTGCATGGGTGAAATGGGTTTGTCCTTTCCTTTTGTGTGCTGTGTGCCCACACCTTTAGGTTCTGTCAAACACTAAGTGTTCACATAAAATCTCTATTTCAGATATTGTCACCATTTTTTTTCCAGTCCCAGTAATAATATTCAGTATTAGTTATCGTGGTATTTGACCAGAAGCATTTCACAGCTCTTAAAACTACCCTGCATGATTGGCAGCTTGTAGATACCAAGGAAATTCATAATGCTTTAAGCTCTCTGCTGGATCTTATGCAAATTAGATGAAAATCAAAGCACCATGTGTCCTAATTTTCAAGAAACAGAGAAAAAATTCAGGTAGTGCTGATGGAAATTAAGGGTGCTCTCTCACAGGCAGATATACAGGGAACAGCAACTGAGCAGTGGTTTTGCCCAGGTTCTTACCTGAATTGGCTTCTTTGGAAGCTGCAGTGTTTAACAGCAGCCTTTGAACAATACGGGTTAAACCATCTGTCTGCAGAATGTGTTACATCAGTTGTATTTCCTTTTCCAGTTACTTTGAAGCCATGTTCCGTTCCTTCATGCCAGAAGATGGGCAAGTGAATATTTCTATAGGTGAAATGGTTCCCAGCAAGCAAGCATTTGAGTCTATGCTTAGATACATTTATTATGGCGAAGTAAATATGCCTCCTGAAGACTCCCTGTATCCTTAAATCTAAAGTATTGAAGCATCTGTCTGAAGTGCACGGGCAGCAGCTCACCTGCCTTTGGCTCCGATCGCCAGGCACAGCCGGAGGCTGATCTGCGGGGGCTGCGTTTTAACCGCAGCCGCTGAGCCGTGTTTGTGGTCAGCGCGGTTGACTCTGCTTTACCTTCTTTTCCCTTGACGAGATGAAAAAGGTACCTGTTTGCTGCACCCTACTACTACGGCTTCTCCAACAACAGGCTGCAAGCCTATTGCAAGCAGAATCTAGAAATGAATGTCACCGTGGAGAATGTCCTCCAGGTAATTGTCCCCGAGCAGCTTTAGTTAGTCGCTTGACTTAGATACAGGAAAGCCAAAGGGTCTAGACATTGGGTACCCCCAGTGCCAGGTTCACTGCGTCGCTCCCAAACTGACACCCACTGAGGCTGCACAAACCCTTCTGCTGGCAGTGGCCCTGCGTGGTTAACGCGTATGAAGCAGCACAGCCTTCGGCAGCTTTGCCCCGTGTCACTAGGGCTCCCGTGCTGAAGGGTTTAGCGGGTACTGCTCAGCTGGCCAACAGGATGTTCCTCTTTAGCCCCTCATCCCCCTTTGTAGACCGACCAGGGTTTCTGAAGATCTTTTTAAGATGCACCATGTGCTCAGCACTGAACTCGACTCTTTGTGGTAGACATTTGTACCAAGGCAAACAGTGACACGCAGGTGACATTAGTCTTCTTTTTCTCAGTAGTGCTGACGGGATCTGGCAACGAAGTTTAAGCTAACAAAAAATTCTCTGTGACAAGAAAGCCTGCAATGCCAGCTACTGGGTAGGCAGCCCAAACCCTCTGCAGCACAAGCAGAGTCTATTCCAGCATTAACTGCTTTTGGCTCTTGCCGGTCTTGCTGGGGCATTTCAGGAGCCTGGCTGTGAAACAGATCTGCAGTTTCCTACTGCTTATCTCCTGAGGACTCCATACCTTTTAAATCCAAGGGTTATTTTTAAATAGTTTAGAAAAGATTCAGGTTTTTAATGAAAACTGAAGATATTCCCTAACTCGGAGGAACTGCCCCCTCAGAGTCAGAACAGTGTTTATGCACCGTACATCTGAGCTGTGCGGAAGGAAAATCACATCACTGCTTTTGCTCTAGATTTTAGAGGCAGCTGACAAGACCCAGGCCCTGGACATGAAGAGGCACTGCCTACACATCATCGTTCACCAGTTCACCAAGGTTGGTTGCGTCTTTTCTGGGGCTTTTGAGAGCTGCTGTCCTCTGTCGCTCCGTTGGTTAAAGACACATTAACATAGGAGTCCGTTTCCTTCTTATGTGAGACAGCTGAGAGCTGGCTCCGTGTCACCGACACTAACGGACAAGTCTGCTGGGTGTACTTTTCACACAAAAATAAATGAAATACTAGAACAGCCTAGTCTGGAAATGTGAAGACCTTCCAAAAGAGAAGTTACCCAGAATTGCTTCCATTTCCACTTGTTCCAGCTGATAATTTTGTGCCATGTCATCGTTGGGTTCTCATGTGTCTAGCAAGATATGTTTGTTACGGATCGAGGGCACAAATCTCTCTTTCACTAGTGGTTACAAGTGTGCTGTTCATATTTCTCTTGAAGTATTCTCTGTCGTAGCTGTTACATTGTCATGTGCTCAAAAGGCAGATAACCACATCCTGGCTGGGCTCTCTGTACTTTCCATGTTTTGATACGTGGGATGATGCATTAGGGGTAGAAAAGGTCAGGAGCCTGATGTGCTGACATTTCTTCTTCTCACTCGAGAGAACAAGGGTATTGTCATTCAGTTGTTCCTGTGAGATACGATCCCTCCGTGAGTGTTTCCCAGCACGTCACCAGCTCATCACACCACCTATTAGCATTCTGGAAACTGGTAGATAAATCACAGGAGTTGGGATTTCTGGATGCTACACACTTACTGATAATAATCCCCAGTTCGTATTCAAGTAGCTTGCTCTCTTTTGTATATTAAACCTCGCAGCCCTCCTGCTGCTGCCCGTGGGAAGGGAAGCCCTGCTAAGGCCAGCTGGTCGGGGGGTGAGGCAGAGGGAGGTACTGGGGCTCTTCATTCAATGCCCGAGGTGCCCGAGCGTAGTGCATTTTGCATTCAGAAATAGCTGCAAACGCGTGAAAAGTTTTGCGAGTGGAGCCGGCGTTGAGGAATCGCTCTCGCAGTGGAGAGTCCCCAGCACGAGGTTCCAGCCCCTGCCTTTGTCTTACGTGTTTTCTTCTGGCCTCGCGAATCCTGCAGCCTCAGCAGGGGGTGGGGAATGGTCCCGCTGCGGTCCCGGGGCAGCCTGGCAGTTGGGACATCTCCCGGGGTTTGGGGTCAATGCATTACAGCCCCTGAGAGCTGCAACCTCACGGTCTCAACTTCCCAGCGGAGACCACAGGAAGACAAACAGGTTGGCACGATCCTCAACAGAATATGCCAGGGGGAAATGAACGTGGGGACATTTCAGAGAGAGAGGTTCAAACCGAAGGGCGTTACTCCTTTGTACTCCACTAACCAGGGTATGTGGAAATGTTTTATATTGGAACTGTTGACTGCTAGAACAGTTTGCATCAAAATGTGCCTGGAAGACTGTGAAGCAGATGTGCACGAAGAAGTCTTCATTATGCAATGTTTTTCTTTGGCCTGAGAGGCTTCAGTGTGTGATTTTTGGCCCGGCGCTGGGTGACTGTGTGGCTGGGTACGAGTGCTGTGCCGTCCCGCTCCCTGGCCGGCCGCAGGCTCTGAAGGCTGGTTCGTTCGAGCCACGTGAGCCCGCTGGGTCACTGAGGCTCAGGCAGGCGGGTGTGTGGCTGCTGGGATCTCCTGTTTTTCCAGCTTGAATAACGCCCTTCCCAGTTGGGACTGGGAAGGAGTTTCCCCCACCATCACCACCCCAGTAAGAACAGAAGAGCTGTTCCCAGAGGTTCACTAGTTTGGGCAGGATTTAGGCTCTTGTGTGTCAGTATTGTGCAAAAGCCCTAATAAAACTGCTGTTCTGAAGTGTTTGTACTGACACCCTGATCTGTTCCTCCGCAGTGCGTGCCCCGGGGCAGGGGCAGCATTCCCACCGTGTCAAGGGGTTTCCCTCAGTCCTCGCAGACCCCTTATTTTGGGGTGATTACTTCAAGCACATGAGCTCTTTCTGAAAGCGTCCTCAGCCATTTCCTCCCTGGGTTTCCAAAGACGCACAGGACATCTTGTTCTTTATCACAGTCAAGCTTCTTAGAGCGAGGCGAAATCTTTTATTGGATCAGTTAACAGAGGCAGGGGAAGTGAACTGGCTTTTAGGCAGAGCCTGCCTTTGGGGCTGGGCGCATACTAAGTCCTGAAGGAGGGGTTACGGGCTCGTTACTGCGAGGCTGGGGAGCTCCTTTGTGGGGAGCTCCTTTGGCTAACAGCTGAGCTTCTGAACAGTCTAAGAGCATAAAGTTTGCTGTAGATTCTCATATATCTGATGTGGTGAAGGTTTTTGTTGGCGAGTGCTCCAGTGACCTTGGACTGCGGGAGGCTGGCAAGCAAATCCAGCGTGGGCACTGAGCACGACCCCTCCTTAGGAGCACACAGAAGAGAAGAGGTCAGGCCCCCAAGTCACGTTCTCACTAGAAACACCCAGACTTCAAAGTTCAGGGCTGTGCCGGTGCCCAACTTTGCTTCTAGGAGAGTGCTTAGTTGGCACCATTAGCCCTGGAGTTGTCACCATAAACAGTAATTAGGCTGCTTTCTCAGAGCAGCAGTGCTGGGGTCAGCATTTCTGCCCTTCCCATCCCCCCTCCAGCAGCCTGAAATCGGGTTATAAGGGCAGGAAGTTGTGACTGGAGCCCCCGAGGGTCACCCTCTGCCACCCAGCTCCACGACTGTGGTGGCTTCACACCGTACACGCCCAGCCTTTGCCGGTTCACGTGGGGTGGCAGGGCTGGAACGGTGATTCATCAGCTGTGGTTTGGTTTAGTTTTGTTTTTTCTGTTCTGATTTTTCTTTTCCTTAAAGGTCTCCAAGTTGCCAAATCTCCGCTCCCTAAGCCAGCTACTCCTCCTTGACATCATAGAGTCGTTAGCTAACCACATCTCAGACAAGCAGTGCGCCGAGCTGGGCTCAGACATATGACATGCTTTGCTGTCGAACTTCTCATTCGTTCCTCAAAACACCCAGCACTTTACAGCTGACTCTTCCTTTTGCCATTCCACACTGAGCTGTCAGTGTCTACAGCAGGCGGCCCAGAGGAGCGTGGCCGGCTGACTGGCCCTGCCGGGGATGTGCTTGGTCTGTACCCTTGTGGGGAAGGGTTTGGTCGCTGTTACATGACTGTAAAATGGGAACCATTACAGGAATTAATTTTTCCACGTGGTTTGGGGAATAACTAAGTTCAAGAATCGAGCCCTTTATTACTTTTATACTGTAAAATGAAGCAGTCATGAGTAAGAGAGTCATTAATACTTTGAAAGACGATGTTTAAAGAATCCTATTTAAAGAACTTCAGCTGACAGCGCCAGGGGCTGGAAGGAGAAGTCAGACACAGCAAAACTGGAAAGCAAGCGCGTGGTGTTCGCAGCGAGGCTGACCGCTGGCGCACAACGCGGGGGCTTGTCAGAGACTCTCCACCACGTGGATTAACAGATAAACCCTTTTGTAACTGCCTCGACTGGTGGGCTGCAGGAAGGCCAGACCTGTGCTCTGCAGCAGGTCAGACTAGATTAGAGCGGTTGTTTCTGACCATCAAAGCCATTAATCCTGTCTCACTAAGCCTTTCTAAAACAATTTATTAATAAAGCGTTAACATCTTCTCCTGGCATTTCATGATTGACTTGGCTTTCATTTTGGAAAAAACTAAGCAAAAAGAGCTCCGAGCTTGATGAAGGTCACTTTGTTAAAAATAAGTGTGCTACATCTTGTTACTAATTTTATGCTGGAGTGTCTTTGTGAGTGGCTGCCTTTACAGGAAGGTGAACGAAGGCAGAGTGCCCTTCCCAGCCAGGTCAGGAGCCGCTGCTGTTCCCTCCTGGTTGCAGCTGAGAACCAAAATCTTGTCCTGCCTTAAGCCGCACCAGTTGGCAGCAGTGGTGAAGAAGGCGGCAGTGGTGAAGCAGAGGGCAGTGGTGGAGCAGAAGGCAGTGGTGAAGCAGAGGGCAGTGGTGGAGCAGAAGGCAGTGGTGAAGCAGAAGGCAGTGGTGAAGCAGAGGGCAGTGGTGAAGCAGAAGGCAGTGGTGAAGCAGAAGGCAGTGGTGAAGCAGAGGGCAGTGGTGAAGCAGAAGGCAGTGGTGAAGCAGAGGGCAG
>JANHGN010007078.1:68944-111211 GCA_024605025.1 Megaceryle maxima | reverse complement strand
GATTACAATCCAACTGAGCCAGTAGCTCTATTCTTACACTCTCAGAGACCATATCTGGCCTTTGTCTGCTCCTTAATTCATAGTCATAGTATCATCTAGGTTGAAAAAGACCTTCAAGATCATAGAGTCAAACCAATAACCTTATTCTGCATACCCACTGCTAAACCGTGAGTGCATGCTCACTTACTATGAGAATGGCTACAAAGCAGGCCAGCGTAGTATTCCAGTCTCCACTAGCTGTGGCAGCTGCTTTCCCAACAAGCACACTGTAAAATATGAAGTCTCCAAGGCCCAGCTTCACACCCCCTGAAAGAAGTGGAAAAAGAAAACAAGTGTTATTCTGCTCCTCCTGTTTTGTTTCTTCTTGAACAGATTCTTGTCCCCTGGGGAGAAGATGAAGGTTCCTAGTCCTCGCTACCAACCTGGACCCTTAGCATCTCACTCATTACTGAGGAGGCTGAGACTTCCAGCCCCCTCTCCCACAATTGTTTTTGCTCAGCTTCATTCTCTGTGGTGCTTCCCTGGGCTGCTTTACAGGTGTACTAGCTGAGGAAGTGCGAGGACAGAAAAGGATGGGAGGCACACAGAAGAAAGAACTGGTTAAATTGTCCACATGGCCAAGATATGTCACTGGAACCACAATCGCAGAATAGATTCTGCAGCAGCAAGAAGTAATACACTGTCAGACTCAATGTCTTTGTTGCTTAACAAGTCACAACTCTTCAAATTAACTGCAATTAGACCAAACTGGGTAACAGTGTTAACCATAATGAGTAAAAATGTCATGCTCTGACTATACTGAAAACAAGGTATAAAGCTTCCCTTACTTTCCTCCTCCTCGAGCTCCTCTAAAGAAGTGACAGGGCGGGTTGGAACAGGGCTCCTCGTCTCCGACATCTGAGAGTCTACATGTGAAGGACTTCTATGGTTCTCTCCCCCATCCTCAGCTTGGTTCCACAAAAATAGGCCAAGAGCAGCAGACAAAAAGAGAAGCACAACAAATAGCTATGTTTATAACTTGGTTTAATGCATGAAATCCACACACCTGCGAAGCTTCTCTGAAATAGGTATGCCCTTTGTTTCTTGGAGCTGTGATCATCAGTCCCTGTTCAAGCAGAAACATTTAGGGGCTTTACAGAAAATGTGTGTTATTGTTTGAAACAGCCAGAAGGGTCCATGCTTATAGCTTCTTTGGCAGCTACCCAGGAGTTCAATAGCTTTAGCAAGTGAGTACCTGTGCAGAACTAAGCATTGCTCTGCACAGGCTAGACTGACAAGTAAAACCAAGTAAAGTTAATATGCATTCCCACATTGTTATGTCTGGGGTGGAGGTGCTCACCAAAGACATTTCTTGTATGACAAAAATGGATGACTAAGAGGACTGACATTTATGAGAAAAGTTCTGCCCTGAATCATATAAACATCAGAGCTGGGTGTTCACATGTAGAAAGTGAACACATTTAATTTTTCACAGATGTTAATTCCCCTCCCATTAAACACATCTAACAGAGCCCTTGGTCATGCTTTTGGAAGCAGCCACTCTGATACATTACTCTGGCAGTTCCTATTTTTCAGAAGCACTCATACAACCTTTCCAGTTCACGTCAGTCTGACAGGATGCTGCTGCTGCAGATACAAGCAGACTGTGATGTGGGACATGCAGAGCCTCCAACAGAGGTATTCTGTATGCCTCAGCAGGTAGTTTTTGCCTGCTCTGTGCCCAGTTTTAGTAAGAGGGGTTGTGTCCCGGCTGTTTGTTAGCATGTTAGCTGCTTTATCCTGAAATGAGCAGTGTGTTCAGTTGTCAAACCTTAGCATACATTTATTGCTATAACATAGAAAGTTACTGTCATCTCTGAAGTGCAACAGGATCTGATGGGAAGTCCTCGATGTAACACACTTAAGTTTCCCGGCTCATCAGCATCACATTTATAAGCCTATTTTATAATTTACCATCCCCAGACAGTAAAAACATAAACCCTCCTACTGACCATTTTCAGCTTTGACTGCAGTACATCTGAAGATGTGTGCTGAACAGCACTTTTGGGTTTTTTTTCCTGGGTTGGTTTGGTTTTTGTTTGGGGTTTTTTGTTTTTTGTTTTATTGCTTTTGGGTTTTTTTTGGGAGGGGGGTGGCAGCTAGGTTTTGGGGGCTTTTTTGTGTGTGTATTTTGGTTGGTTGGTTTTTTTGCTGTTGGGTTGGTTTTTAAATAAAAGCAGCCTGAATACTGGAGCTTCCTACATCATCTAGCCATCTCTGCTGCCAGTACTAACAGATCTCTGCTGCCAGTCCTAACAGCCAGTTTCAGAACATCACAAAGTTTTGCCACTAATATATCAACACTGGAAAAAAAAAAAAAAGCAAAAAAAAAAGCATCCGTCAGATTCAGGAGTTTACACTTACTTGCAGTCTCAAACACACACACTATTTCCATGGGACAGTGCTCTGTATAGAAAAGTGACATAGAAACAAACCTGCATCCCGTGTCTGCTGTCTCAGTCCTCTTGCTGCTGTGTCTGGCTTTGCCATTCCAACTGTCCACATCATAGCAGCTACAAGAACGAGAAAGTAACCAGCTGAGTAAAACACTGGTCACTGTAGCTCAGAGGAGCCAAGTATTTAGTGCTCCCCAAGAATAAAACCCCTTGCCCCTGTAAATGCTTTTAAAGCACTCACTCTTAGTTGGTTTCCCAAGACAGTTAAAAGGTGGAGAAAATTAAGGCAGTGCATCAATTCAGTTTTTAAAAGTGTCAGAGCACAAATAGCTAAGAGTCAGTGCAGTCTTCTCTGTAGGCTAAAGAAAGCAAAAATCCAGAACTAGCATCCTCATCTCCTTCATTTTCTTGCTGGTTTCTGGCTCTTCTCTTCAAAGAAAACATTTACCCAGGAAATGACAGTAACCAGAGGTTAACTTACAGCTTACTCCTCATGTTCTCCTAAAGGTAAAGCACTCAAGCGAGGGACATGCAGGAGGTGTCAGAGTGCTCGCTCACTTTCTCTTTGACTATTTGTTTTGGTTCTTTCCTGTCAAAATATTGACTATTTCTGTTTTGGTTCCAAGAACAACTGAAGGATGTTTGAGGGTTTATTCTTGACATGGATCTCTAAATTCAAAAAGAATACAAACCATTCTGAAATCAGTGGAAGGGGACTCAAATCAGCTGTTTATTTAAGTGTGCATCAGTCTTCCTGCTTTTATAGGAGCTGAACTAAGCAAAATAAGCCAAGGCAAACACTGCCTGCTTTTTTCCACTACAAGCTCAGCCAAGGTGATGTTTTTGCATCTAAAGGGAGCCACAGAATGTGGTCTTGCAATGGAAACATTGACATTCTGCACAAGAACTTTCTGTTCAGTATTTATGATTTGTTGAATTGCTTTCTCCTTTAGAGAAATTCTAGTTGGTTAACTAAAACACGAGAGACTTCATCTAGATTGTCTCAGGTCGCTATGATAGGATCTCCAGTAAAAGGGTGGTCAGCTGAAGCCAACAGAAGCTTTGCTTGGAACACATAAAATTATTTATGTAACATTAAATGCTTGGGGACAAAAAAAAAAAAAAAAAAATCAATTGGGTTGTAGGCATCCTCAACTTAGCACCACACGTTTGGAAGTACCCATTCATCTTAAAAGTGATGTAATGAAAAAGTCACTGAAGTCCTTGAAGCACTTGAGTCCATGTCCCGTAAGAGTTGAGTCGCCTGCCTTCCAACTACCTTAATTCACAGCACATATACTTTTGTGGATAAGGGCACCAGACACCATCATAAACAGCACAAGAAAGGCAGGGAAGAGACAATTGATTTTGCTTGCAGAGCAATACTTGAATAAGCCCTTTACAAAGCAAGCAGCTACACAGTGAACAGTAAAGCAAATATATTCTAAGCACTGCCACCCATACAGTGTACAGAGCAAAGGGGGCTACAGGAAGAATGGAACCTCACCACACATTTGAAGTGCACCTACAAAGTGTATGCATGAGGAATAAAGTGTATTGAGCGAGCATCATCTACCAACAGAGCTCTGCAGATGCTGTCTGTCCAACGCAGGGGGTTTTATACAGAATGAAGGGGCATGTTCTGCACTGTATGCACAAAAGGATAAAACTACTTTTGAACATTTCAGCTTCACAAGGCAAATGTGAGCTCCCTTTGGCTAATTAGAGTTGACACCGTTGTAACCAATAAACAAGACCTGCTACAAATGGTCTGTTCCAGAACAAATGCACACCGATCTTAGGGCAATGAAATAGCTAAAACAGTGCTCTTTGATTTGACATAGAAATAGGCTGCGAGATTAATCTGTCTAAAAACATTAACATTCTAATTTTACTCACAGGAATATATTAATGCAGGAAAAATGGGTTCATTTCTCTCCTGTGCAGTTTCTACCAGCATTCTCAGTGGCCCCTTTGGACAGAGAACAGCCATCAGATCTGCAAAGAAAAAAGGGCCAGACAATCTCATCTGAAACTATCACGCATATTTTACATTCTTTATCCTTGAAAAGCTATTCTTTCTCAAAATTACATCTCTAAATCTTAACTATATAATTTCCTGAATGACAGTTTCTGCTGCTTTGCATAACTGGCTCCTCTAGTCCTTGAATATGTTCACTTAAAATACCATCCCCAAGTCTTAATGCAATATTAAGAGTTTTCATTGTGCTAGTCCTATAAAAATCCTCTCGAGAATACCACATTATTTATTTGAAAGTAAATGACAGCATTACAACGAGGTGTTCAGTTTAATTAGAGGAGGACTGGGGGTACTTTGTTCATATTCCAAAATCCATTGCTATGCACACTGACTCTGTGTTTCACACGAATGAAGGCCTTTGGTCCAGTCCCTCTTTGCCTACCCTCTCTCCTCCATCTGAACATTTCCTCCTAGCTACCTCTTGTTCTGCAGGTTCTCTTGAAACCTGTAACTCATACCAAAATCCATGATCTCTTGATAACCATAAACAAAACCTGCAAGACTATCAGGTTACAACTGATAAAAATCCAATCACCTCTACCATGCAGTTAGATGTGGTTCGGTGCTCCCCTGACTTGGTGTTCCACTTTGAAAGACATGGTAGGAGTACAGTACCTACACAAACAAGTTAGCAAGATACAAGACAGGGAGTCAACTTAATTGCCCATCTCCCTCTTTCCAAAGGTGTTAGCGCCATAAAGTTGTTTTTGAATGACATACACAGTCCTGAGATTGCCTCAGAGCAACCTCTCCATGAGCCACACCTTGAGAGTCACAACCTAGACTTACCATAGATGGAGATTGCACCTAGAATCACCCATGCTGACCACTCAGGTAGGTATTTAATGAAAACTAGAGCCATTAGAGCACTGATCATAATGAGATATGCTTGCTGGAGCTGCAAGGGACCTTTCCAGTGGATGCAAATCATTCCAACAGCTCCAAAATTCCAGATGATTAAGAACAGAGTGGGGTAATCCATGGCCACGTTGTATGTCTTCAATACTTCACTGGAATACATGAAGAAAATTTAGGTAAGCAATAAAAGCAACTGACAGGCAAAGCATTCTACTAGCTGTAGTTAAACAACCAAGCCTCCTATTACACCAGCAGGAAGCAGGATAGAAGCAGCTCTCATCATGAAAGGGGAACCCATCTTATGGCCAATAGCTGCTCTTAGCTCTGTTCCTCACGCAGAAGATGGACAGGCTGTCTGTGCAGATTATCACCACACTGCCTTAGTCCTGAGGGCAACAGTGACTCCCAAAGGCTTAAGCAAGCAGGACTTCAAGTCAAAACTGAACATAGGCCTGCAGCTACATGACTGTCTGCAACAGTGAAGTCATGCAAGAGTCATCCCACTAGATGCATGAAGCTTACAGTTAAAAACTGAAAGTTTTAACAAGTGTCACCCACAAATTAAAAGTGTCATTCTACCTGAGCTGGGAGCTAAGGGAATGAGCTTGAAATGATTTAGTTGGAGGAAAAGGCAACGCAAATCAAGAGAACCAGCTCAGCACATAAAAGTTCCTTTCAGGAACCATAAGGTTCAACCTGATCACTTCATGCTCACAGTATCACTTCCCAGTGACGTTTATAGAACAGGCACTCTAAAAAAATCAGGCATTGCCTCTTAAAAGCTTCATTTACCATGTTTTAAAGAAGAAAGCTATCTAACAAGTCTCAAGCTTCCAGCTGCAGAAGGGGAGACATTCCTTTCCTTGTTCAAGTTTTCTGCAAAGAGGTGAAGGAACCCCAAGCAGCTAAGTTACCTACGCCATTCCCACTTACCCAAGATATATGTAGGTAAAGAGGAAGAGCAGCATCAAAGAGGACAGGATCAGCCAGCCATGAATGAACTATCAAAGGCAAGAAGAGACAGTGACTGAAGGGGCTGTCACCCTTCGTGCAGGTCACAGTGCTGCACTTGCTGACAGAGCTTCTTATTGTCCAACAGTGCCCTTCTGCACTCTTCCTCCATTTTCCAAAGACTTTGCCTTCCCCCCTTCCAGTGAGGGAGGAGGAACAGCCAGTTGCTCCCAGTTCTCCCAAACTCTCGTTTTATATTCTATCCCTTGGTGTTTGCTTTTGTTGTTTTGGGTTTTTTTTTCAGTCTCTTGCCAATCCTTTCCCATGGGTATCCATACTGGGTCCTAGCTTAAGACTTGGGTAAGCAAATTTTCTCTGCTTGGTGACAAGGAGGAGGGGTTTACCCAACGCTGTACAATAAATACATCTCGGGCCCAAGCTGAAAAACCAGCAGTGGCCAGTGCTCAAATGTTGGGCTGGTACCACATAAAACAACTCCCTGGGCACCATAAAACCCGAATATGCCTTTCCCTCCAAGCCTTGTCTCCCTTCCACCAAAGCCACCACAGGCAGAAAGAACACAAGTTTCCACAAAGCTCACCTAAAACTTCTTCAGAGAAGGTATTCATGGTAAGTGGTACACCTTAGCCCTTAAGTACCAGTGTCAAAACTTTTTGGTCAGATGGAGAAGACATCAGACCTAACTAACACAAAGTAGCAGGCCTTATTTTTAAGAGCCTACCATTAGTGACAAAATAACAGCATATTCAGGGGCACAGCCCTACAACCACTGACAAAGGCTTCCATACAATGTGATTCTTGCCGTGACTAAGATGTGGACCAGCCAGTGAAGTGCTTGTATTTCTCACTCACATGCAAGCCCCAGCTGAACTCAAGTTCACAGCATATAGGTGGAAAAGGCTCTGGCACAAACACTTTACCTTGTAGCAGCGGTATTTATAGAGCAGAACTAGGAACACGGTCATGACCACGATGACGCTGATCATTATGATGGTATTCAACACCGAGTTCAAGAGACGCTGGCCTACAGATGGGGTATCCTCACTGAAAGGGGTGTAGATCCTGCAGTATAAAGCAAAAGCCATATTAAGTATATATATATATATTCTCTTATAACTAACTGCCCCAGGATAAAACCAGACCTCTCTGTATGTAGGAAAGAAAGGGAGTTATGACTGCCAAGGACAGCAAACATGGGATGTAGTCTTTGAAGGTGCTGGGCTTCAGTTAATTATCAACTAAAGATTAGTGTTCTTTATCAAAAGCACATTCCTACAGAGGAGCTGTGGCTGGCAGAACTTTAAACAAAAAAGACCTAGAATATGAGTGAGTTTATTTAACTTTAGCAGCTTCTCCCCAGGCTATGATTTTTTTATTGCATGCTCTGGATCCTCTTCATCATAATTATAAGGATATAGGTACCATCCTGAAAGGGGGGGACCTTTTCTTTCCATACTTGATAGAGGAGCTCTGGACTCATTTATTCCTACTCAACCCCCTGCCCCCATTCCCATTTTGTTTCCTTTGGGTCAGTTCAAGGGACAATAGTCCCCATTTCTCCACCCAATGTGTGAAGCGCAGTTAGAGCCCCAGGAGCACAGTCAGCGAGAGCTGGATGGAATTACATATCCATGCCATGAGCCTGTAGGAACCAGAACTATCATCAGGAAATGAGACACTCATCCAAATGAACATGGTATTCCCTGATTGCTGTCAGTGGGTGAACGGACCAGGACTTCAGCCTGGGGTTTTTATGATGTAGTATGAAGCAACTTCATTATTATGCTGCTCAAAGGCTTCATTTTGGGTGTCCTAATGACAGTGCTAACGAATCTCTGTAACACAGGTATAGAAAAACTTACACAGATGAACACAGCTTACGTTAGCAAGACCTTTGTGCGTTTGCACAGACACCTTTAGCTGTGTAAAGGTCCTCCCCACATGCCAAGGAAGCACTCTGTGTACGCAGACACGCGTGCGTGGAACGTGTGTGTAAAGCTAGGGATCCCATGTACTCAGAGGCTGTTTTGAAGACCCCACTTACAGCTGCCCGTTTTTCTCCGTATAGAAGCGCACTGACTTTATGGTGGCGACGACAACAATCATACAAAGTGTGACAGGCACAAAGAGCATGATTACATGCTTTGCTCCATATTTCAGAGTCAGCTCCTCCTCTTCATTTTCCAAGGTGCTTTCTCTCACTGGAACACCCGAGTCAGACATTTCCCCATCAGCAATATTGTTAGGGCTACGGCTGCTACCCATTCGTCTCTTCTGAAAAGAAATATTAGCAAATACATAAGATGCTTCTTTTGTGTGCAAAGCTTTATTTCACAAGGCTGCTGTAGGCCACCAAAGCATACCAACTTGTTCTTAATAGGGAAGTACCAACAAAACAATACAATTAGAAATTTCCCTGCAAACAGGCTGCAATGGAGTTTTTGAAACAAAACCATGAATATCTAAGGGACTCTTCAAATGCAAATATATAGATGGACATGAAAGGAAAGATGCCCATAACTGAGATAGAAGAAACATCATTTGAGATGGCATAAGCTTGACCAGTTCCTCAGCATGCAGCAATGCTAGGCTTGCTTTACCCTGCTGCTTCACTGGCAGGAGGACTAGATTCTGTTCTAACATTTGCTGCACTTGACCAAAACAGACAAAAGATTTCTGGCAAAACAAGAAGGCTGAAAAGGATATCCTGCAAAGGTCATATGTGCATCAGGTCCTGATTAAAAGCCCGTATCTTTACCAAAAGGAAGGAAAAGGGAGGAATATATATGGAGATAAAAAGGGGGAAAAAGTCAGTGGAGGAAATGGGAACAGACACTGCTGCTGCAGGCTGAGAGTGACACCAGTGAAACAACACCGGCCAAAGCCAACCCTAGAAGCAAGTCTGCTGGGAGGGATTGAGGGGTCGCAGGACTACATCTATCATCACACCCCATTTCTTCACTCCCTTGTAAGGATGCACACCTACCCTATGTGCCTGTGTTTCCCCTGCTTCCGAAACTTGCAGGCCATCCTGGTAGGAGGGTACTGGAGGGCTCTCTGCAGACATCAAGGATGTTCTCTCATTGCAGGGCTCCTCCTCACTGTCCGAGTTGTTCATGAACGTGATCATTGCTGCTTTCCTAGGGAGCGCTCAGGAGAGGCGCAGCCAAGCACTACTCAAGGCTGAGGGGACAAGCAGAGCAAAAGAGAAACAGTGAACACCTCAGTGCAAGCAACTGGACATTTGAAGACGAGGTACAATTTCAGTAGGGAGGCTCCAGCATGCTATGTAACTGCCATTTTCTAAGAGTTGATGTAGCCTGCTGTCACCCCAGGCATGGCAATCCATTCAGTTAAAATCACTGTGACTTTTACAGTCAAGGAAAACAGCAAAAATGCAGCACTGAAGGAATGTAATACTTTGCCACAGCTTTCACAATTGCTGCCTCTATTTTCCCTCTCCCAATAGTACACCTTGAATTTCACAAAGGAGGTTTCTCAGTGCTTAGGGTTTGATTTGCATGGGCCAAACAAAGCTTCACCTCAAACAGTGGCTGCCTGTTAGAAAGCTAAGACAGCTCAGCCATTACACAACATTCCTGGAAGCATCAGCAGGTAGCAGAAGTTTCTTAGTAACCCAGAGCCTCAGCTTTACATAAGCCACTAGCCCAGGAGTTAAACGCTGTCTTCCCTGTTACAACTGTTTATTAACCAGATGAATTGAATTTTACAAGCAGTTCTCTGCCCATGGACAAGGAGAGGTTTGTGTAGAAAGAGAAAGACCTGTCTCCTTAGGTGAGACACTTGTTTGTTTGATTGGTTTTTTTCCCCTTTACATCACCTTGTCATTAGAAGCAAAACTACTTGGACGGGAAAAAACTTAGGAGTAAAAAAGTGGGTGCTGAAAATGTTTGGCCTGTTTACCCCTACTGCTATGCAAAAACCCAAGCAAAGTAGTAGCCCAGTGCATAAAAGAAAGGAACAGTTCTTCTTTCTATACACTAGAGATATGAGGTACACTGCCCTGGATACTGCAGAACAGACTTAAAGCCAGGATTTCAGGAAGCTCTAAAGGCAGGTGATAGGAAAACTTTTAGCATTTATTAAGTCAGCTTAACAAAGCAACTGGATGGAGTATATAAGGATAATTCAGCCACCTGTCCATAAGCAAATCCAGACCTCTAATGCGTTGCAAAGCTGTAATATCTACAAGAACACCTCTCCTCTGCAGTATTTTACCCAAGCCCATGTGTCTCAGGAAATACATCCAGCTCAGAAGAGGAAGCTGAAGAAGCCATGTGACTTGGACACAGTCACTTAAATCTGAATCATGCATTCACAGTCCAACCACTATACTAAGCTGTCTACCAGCCAGACTGAGAGGTCAGAGTGGGTACTTTGAAGATCTGAGAGATATTCTTGCTTCTCACTAAAGAAACTGAAATTCACTTTGGAGGAAGGAAAAGAGTGGGAGATGCTCCTTTCTTTCACAACCTCCTCAACACATCTGACACCTTCAAGAAATTTTAGAATGTTAACTCAATCTGCCCAAGTGAAATATTTTTCAGACATCTGCTCCTTCCCTGCCTTCTGTTCAAGCTTCTTCATATTGTTTTGTTCCTCTTTTAGTGATAAGAGACACAGTTATGGGAAAAAAATGCTGGGGCAGCCCTCAAGCCAGTCAGCTGCCCAACACCTGCATTTGTTTGCTTATTTCTTACAGAGCCCAAAAATCTCCACTCTGGGTGCTTAACACACTCTTCTGACCGAGCACATGAGGGCTCACAATATACAGTTGGGAGCCTAGTTTCTGGTTCAGTTAAAGGATTTAGGCCATTAAAGAAGTCGGGTACATAAAGTCATTAAATCATGACATACTTCTGGATTTGTGAACAGGCTAAGTTGTGTGTGCCATGGGATCTGTGACCCATGGAATTTAAACAACTCTCAAAACCTTCTGCCCATGTAAGACGAAGCGAGGAATAAACAAAGACTTACTCTCTTATAGTTTGGGACCAATACTTAGGTTTTAACAACCCAATAAAAATACTAAAGAACTTCTTCTTCCAGTATTTAAGAAATTTCCAAACAGCTTTTGCTATATGAACAGAGCAATTCTGCAGAGGACTTAGAGACAGACAGCCTATTTTCAACACCCTAGTTATGCCCATTGGAGGAGTTAAACCAGTAACAAAGACACCATGCTAATTACAAACCTCAACAATTACATGGGAAAAAAACTAAACAAACAACCTCATGTTGTTTTTAAGACATTTTCTGCTGTTCTCTCTCAACAAGGATATGGACAAATACAAAGATGCAACAATACTTCTGGTCAGCAGGCAGACTGAGACCTGAACACAGCTTTACCAGCCTTTATTTACAAAGCTTTGGTTTCAGTGATGATTGATACAAATAAACCCCAACATATCTAGGAATTTTACAGGAGCTCCTGTGACAACCAGCTCTCAACAAATCTCAGACACTGTACTCACAGCTGCCTTAAACTAACCTAAACGTGTGGTCCTGCCAAAGAGGTTGTCCCACCACCCTCCGTCTCTCTGGTATCAACACAGGGTGCTCATCAGATGTTTAGCTCTTTTCAGAAGACAACAGGCCCTTCTTTTATTTTGCTTTCACAGAGACAGGTTTCATCAGGACAGGCCCCCAGGATGGCTATGCAAGCAGCCCGGTGCCAATACACAAATGAGGAAAAGGGAGCACTGGGCCATTCACCTGCCAGTAGGGTGGAGCCTTATGGCAGCAAGTCCTCTGTTCACGCCCAGACAAGAAGCCCACCCTCACCTCAGGTCTGCAACACCTACAGCAGCATGGCTTTTAGCCAAACAGGGGTCTCTAACCTATGGTTTAGAAAAGCAAGAACACTGGCCCTCCCCTTCTGCCCCATCACAGACCCAGCATGGCATTTGTCTAATGCTGCTATTTATTCATCAGAGCTGCACTTTAAACTGGCACCAAAGCTGTGATGATTGCCAGAGAGCACTTTGGTTTAAGCAGTCTGTCCTTCAGGGGAGAAAGGACCAGCCTGGTCATTCATACCCATGTACCCAGCATGACAGCACCCTCTAAGCTGAGCAGAGCCAAAGAAGAGAAAGCCTTTGCTCTGGGAGCTTGCTTTCCAAACAGAAAGAGAGCCACACAGGACCAGACAACTAAGAAAGGGTATTATGAAGCCACACTGCTTTCCAATATCATTTCACTGGTTAAACTAAGGAAGGGGGTCTTGTGGAGATGATTTCTGCCTTCCAGGGACACTGGATGTGCCACAGTAGAAAGCACAGGAACCTTCTTTCCTTGGCACATGACACCAATACATCACTGCATGCTTGCCACGTTTTCCTGGACTGAGCTGAAAAGGGGAAAGGATAGTTCAAGAAAGTAGGGAGAGATGAGACAAGTATGCTTCCCTTCTGGAAATTCAAGCTGTATCTATATTCACAGAAAGCTATAGAGCACGTTCTACCAAATACAGTAAATGAAGTTGAACAACGTGCATCATCGAACTGACCCAGTAGGTTGCAGGGTATCAGGCGAGGTTTTCCTCTTTTCCTCTGTACATGGATTCAAACCATTAGGTCCCATTCAAAATACAAATGATGTTTAAGAGCCAAAAGACCAAACTCTCAAAATTATATGGCAAAAATGAAAGGGGACAAAAACTGGGTCAGTAGTAAGTGCTTCTTATAGTGGAGCAGCTGAGGTGGGAATAGAATGACTCCTGCTTTATAGCAGTCTCACTAAGTCTACAGGAGAGCAGAAGCCACCATTTCTCTCTTCCTTGATGTCATTTGTGCAGGGGACCTCTTTCTTCAACTGTGATAAATCAGCTTTATGGATTTTGATGAAACAGGGCCAGTTTGCACTAACATTAGGATCTAGCCTCAGCTTGCCTTTTAATTTCATGCTGCAACCAAACCTAAATCCTTTGCTTTGCATTTCAACAAATAATACCAGTACAATATACAGCACAGAACAGCTCCTATAGGCTGGCAGAATACTTAATAATCCATCTGAGAGTTAAAATTCCTGCCTATACATATTGTTCTATTTGATGGCAATTAGATGAGCAGAATTAGTTTTCCTTTGATATATTTAGATGAAGAGAAAGCTTTGGGCTGACACTGACAGCCTAATGTTCTCCTAAATTTTGCCTGTAATAATCACTGCTCTTGGTAAATATGAAGAGGAAAAAAAAAAACTTTTAAGTGGAGGAGCCAAAACTAGAAGGAACAATAAATAAATAATAAACAATAAATAAAGCCAGAATCTCCACGTGTCTAAATAGACAGGGGACTTAGAACACACTGTCTTAGGGGTCAAAAGAGAACCTGCAAATGCCCTTCACTTTCAGACCCAGAATGCAAAAGTAACAAAACACAAGATACTAAAGGAAGTTGGTAGAGATTTGTAGCCCTTTCCCCCCATTTTAGAGCATGCCAAAATAGCTGGATTAGCACTGCTTTCTCTTGCCCCTCAAGAAAGGCACTGTATAGCCCCAGAGGGTTATATTTCTGGCCAAGCTGAAATCAGACCCTCCACAAGAAGGTTGGAGGGATTATTTTGCCAGCTTTAAGCTCAAATATACTACCAGTCAACTTATCAGCATAAAGGCACCACAGACCTACTTACACCAATAAAGCCTGGAAGGCCAGCCCAGCCTTCACTTGCAGGAGCAGCTACTTGCGCTGGCCCCAGTACTGTCAGGGGCCAGCAGGTGCTGGAGGTGACACACGGGAGACACCTAAGGACACCCATGGTTGTGGCCAGTTTCCCTCATCCTCCCCAACCACCTAGGGCACCAGGGGGCAGCCAGCCACGGTGGAGCGGAGCCCTGCGTGTCCCTGCTTCTCCCCTCCCCCCCCCGCCAGGGCCCACCAGGAGCCACTGGAAGGCACATGGGAACACACCAGGGCTGGGTCAGCTTCTCTATCCATCCCTGTACACGACCAGCCTGGCCACACACACAGCAGCTGGTGGAAAGACTTTAACCAACGCTTTAAAACAAAAGGAAAAGAAAAAAATAAATAACTAATTTTTAAAAACCCAAATAAAATAGCCCTGCCAGGCAGAAATCTTACAGGATGCCGGAAGGAGACCTTGCACCCAGGCAGCCGTTTCCCCAGCCACCCTTCCTAGCGCTTAACAGTGGGGCTGCCATCGAAGGCGTGTGGGCGGCGCTGCCAAGCGAAATCCTGGGTTGCAGGCAGGAATGCCACTGCCCAGGAGAAACGGTTAGACACATAGATGGATGTTCTATGCAGAGGTACACACAAACACCTAGAAAGTATTTACATATTTTATATGCACACATTTATAAATAGGCAGATATGTAAAAATACACGCACATATATAACTTTCACCAGAACAAGCCAGCAAAGCCGCCACACTGACACCCCCACACACCCCTACCCCAGCCGCTGTACCGGGCCCCGGCGTGGCGTGGAGCAGAGCGACCTCGGACCCCGAGCTCCCCCCGCGAACAGCGGCCAGTCCGTCTGGAACAGCAAAGCAGAGCCCACAGCAGCCCCACCAAGACCCCCAGTTCCCCACAGCCGCTGTTTACCTGCTCCCGAGCACGACACAGACTCCTCTACACTCCCATTAGCCCCCGGCGCACTCCAGCCCCAACGCTGAGCCTAGGGAACGAGCGCGCTCGGCGATTTGCCGTAGTGGTTGTCATTCGGAGAGCGACCTCGCCTACTAGACATTTTTCCCCAATGGGAGAGAAGAATAGGAAGAGGGACGGCCAATAGAAAGGCGATTCTTCCCTCCCTCTTCCTCCCCTGGCGCTGAGACAGCCTGTGAGGCCGGTGGCGGAGCCGCCATGGTGGGGCGCTTGTGGGCGGGGACAGGGGCTGCAGCTCACCCGGGGGTAGGCGGTGCCCAAGACACAAGTCCCACAGCCTGGAGCCGGTGTTCTGGTCTGGAGGGAATCCGGTGGCAGAGCTCAGCCGGGGGCCCTTCCTGCTGGTAGTTGTCGAGGCCTGCTTAGTGTGCAGGAGGTAGGAGCGAGCTGAGCTGCCTGGCAAAGCGCCGTCAGCTTCCCCAGTGCCGGGGGAAGGCCATTGGAAACTAATTGCTTGAAAATACCTGGCTTTTCACCCATAACTTAACGTTTTTACGGGCTCTGTAACTAACTGATCCACCGGCTGTTTTAAAACATTTAATTGCTTATCGGCGGCCTTCAGTTGAAAGAAATGGAAAGGTAAGGGGGGAGCATGGAGGAGTAAATAGAGAAACCAGAGGAAAGGGCCAAAGAGTGGTTCTTTTGGAGTTGTGTCTGACCTCTGCTCAGTTTATGGATCAGAGGGGTGAACGAAGGAAAGTTACAAACATTTTCACATTATTTGCAATGACTGTGAGAAGTTTGTATTTTCAGAGTGTAAGCCTTTTTGGTTTTTTTGGGTGGGGGGTTATTTAATAATATGTATATATATAACAAGTTCATCCTGTAGACAGATAAAATTGTTCTTCTGTTAACGCACAATCTGCTCCTGTGTCTCTGTTGTTCCCATTGCTTTATCAGGCAACAGTTAAGTGAAATTAAGATTCTGTCAGCTCTGTAGCACTTTATCATCATCTGTGGGGGCAGAGACACGAATTGGAGTCATGGTGAATTCCCTTTGCTGTTGTTGTCACTTAGGAAGAACCTCAGGCACAGGGAGTATTTGCAGCAGACCATCATGTTCCTCTTTGCCTGATGCCATCTGTGATAATCTTGCTAGTGAGCACTGGGAGTTTTTCAGTAACACTTCTAAATTGGCAAAACCAGTTCATCCCCTCTAAAGGCAAGGGAAGTAGGCGGAGCAAGAGACCCTCTTGGCTTGACTGTGAGCTTCTGGGCCTGCTCAGAACCAAAAGGGAAATGTAACGAGAGGTGGAAAAGTGGAACATTTCTTGTTGAAAATTACAAGGGCATTGCCAGGGTATGCAGAGATGCAGTTAGGAAAGCAAAAGCTCAGCTTGAACTGAAATTGGCCAGAGATGCCAGAAATTTCAAGAAAGGGGTCTTCAGATACCTTAACAACAAGCAGAAACAGACTGTTGGGTCACTGTTAAACAGGAGCAGTGAACTAGTCACCAGCAATGCTGAAAAGGCAGAGGTCCTCAACACCTTGTAACCTCTGTCTTTACCAGTGCTGATGAATGAACTGCCCCACTATATATCACTGGACAAAATTGAAGTTTTTGCAGATTCCAAATCTGATCTGGTCATTACATTCTTTTCCCCAGATTACCCATGCAATATTGGTGACAAGTGATAAACCTTCCTTGTACCCATAATCCTTATTTTGCGCCACACTGCACACAGAAATAAGTTACATGTAAAATTCTTCAGAGCCCCAAGGGGCTGCCTATCAAAGCACAGCCAGCTGCCCTTTGCCAAGGTAAAGTCAGCCTAGGAAAACTGATAAACTGTGTGCTTGGATATGTTCTTCACTTGCAGGGTGTCGGAGCTCAAAAGCTGCGTCTGTCTTTGTGCTGGGCTGTTGAGTTCCTTTTCACTGGACACTTAATCCAGCTGGCTTTTTTTTTTTTTTTTTAAATGGAAATGTGTCTGATGAATTGAATCCTTTGCACATTGTATGTTCAACTGTTGATGTCAAGTTTATATAATATTAGAAGAAGCAGTTTTGGTTGCACTCAGATTTTTCCCAACTTAGAGTACTCTTACACCCCTTTACTTCTAAGTGGAACTTACATATCTGACACAAATTTGAGTTAATAGTAAAAATATTCACCTGTTTTAAAACATTTTACATCCAGAGCATTGACAGTTTGAACCACACTGTTCTTCACCTCGCTCTCAACTGGACAGTCCATCTGAGCCCACCCAGAGTTCTCACTGAATCAGCAACAAGCACATTCCAGTGAAACCCCTGCCATAAATCTGTGCCGGTGACAGGTTAAGTTGTTCCTAGGCCCGTTACAGTCACAGGGACTGTATGCAGATTCCATCCATAGGGAGCAATTTGCTGAGGGAAAATGTATTTTCTTAGAGATTAATTTAATTTATTTTTCACTAACACCCATCAGCATCTCCCCTATTTTCTCCCCCAGCTAACTCCATTTCTACCATAATTTTGGGTAATTAACACTTTTTCTTGCCCACCCTTCCCTTTCCCTTTGAAGGCAGGATGTCTGTGGAAGTTTTACCAATCTTTAAACAAGGAACAACAATGAATGGGTGGTCATATAGTACAGGCATACTGCGAAACTCATAACTTTGTAGATAGTGATTATCTCCAAGAACAGGAAAACAGGACATCTCAAGACACCTGAGCACACTGAACAGACAAGAACCAGTTTTGAGACAAGAATAAGAATGTTAGGCTTTAGATCACCAGAAGAACACTGATGAAGAAGAGAAGATGAAGTAAATGACCACCAGAGGGAGAGAAGACCCTAACCCTAATTTTATTACGCATGCTCAGGCTATGTAAATGAGTTCCAGTGATCCATTAGCATAAGACTGCTCTTTCTAGGAAATATAATGAATACGTATGTTTAGTCTGCATAATAAACTAGGTACCTAGCTTGCATCGGGATGCACATTTGGAGGAGCAATCCCCTGTGCATCCAGAGCTGCAATAAAGAATACCTGCTTAGTAGCACTATGTTGTTAGTGAGTTTATCTTAGAATCCTTGCACAGCCACACCTAGCCTAGCCTCACTTTGGTGAGGAGTATTAGCAAGCAAGGGGGCTTGGAAACTCTAACCTTTGAATCACCTTTTTATGATGATTTTCTGAATTCTAGGTCCACTTCAGTGCCCTTCCTCTGGCCAGTTTAGGTGAGTGGTCTAACTGTAGTTGCCTTTATCCTGGTAGCTGACCAAGCCTTGAAAATAATTTGGTTGTATTATAGAGGCCACACACCCCAGAATTCTGATAGAGGTTCCCCTTTTCCTCCAGATCCTGACATTTCAAGTAGCAGTTTTTCATTTGCCTTCTGCTTTTTAAGCTCCTAGGAGATTTTCATTGCTAACACCTTTTTGTTGGTTTTTTTTTTTTTTTTCCCCTGAATATCAGAGAGAGAGAAGTGGTTTCTTTTCACACTTCCTTTTTCAAATGAAAACTGAGGCTTCCATGCAATCCCAAGCCCTCTGAAATTGAGGCATGTGGCATTCTGCTGAGTTGGGCAGCCTCTTATGAAGCAAGCTCTGTTTGATTCAACAGCATGTAGCAGATACCTCATTCAGCATCACCATGTGGATTTCAGAGACTGTAAATATGTAAAGGTTCTCTAAAAGCCCTGTTCATAATCAGGCCACAGGGCAACAGAGTCAAGAGTCAGGTCTTGTCCTATCTTTAGGAAGAGCCTTCTTCCTTGATTGCTGGGTGGCCATTATCTCTTCCTTCTAAGGGCTGAAGGGATGGGAACTGGTTTTACAAGCGCAGTTGGCCTTTCTCAGCAGCTTTAGAAGGTAAAACTTGCAGCTTTTTATCTCTCTTAAAAACAACTACTCGGGAGTAGGAAGGGCTCTGGGAAAAGATCCCATTAATATGAACTGGACAGGTATCTATTCAGGCCTCTGGCCTAAAGTTTAGAGACAGTCACATTCCTTGCTTCTTTCCATATTCTCACTGGATCCTCCCCTTTGCTCCCACCCTGTTGGAAAAGTGCGAAGAGATGTAGATTTTGTGCAGACTAACAAAGGGTTTTTGGAAAAAGTACATGTACTGCAACCTTCATAAAAGCACAAGGACTGATGGCACTGGGGCTGTACGTGAAAACCCATCTGTCTTTCTAAGAGGCATTCTGTCTGCCTCCTGTGTAGATTTCAAAGGCAAAAAATCTAGGTTAACTCGGTGTTCCTTTTCTGCACCATGAAGTTGCTAATAAGAAGACAAATAGATGTTTCAGTCTGTCCTTCCTTGAGAGTAACTACCCGACAGCTTTTAGTCAGAATATTCCTTCATGTGGTTTTTTTCCTAGCTGCATCACGAGAAGCATCTGACCCAGAGCAAGTTAAAAGGATCTTTTACCAAACCCCTCACTCTATTCATATGGCCATCAAAAATATTTCTGCTTTTTTATTTTCCTTGTATTTAAACAGACCTGTGAAGTCATTTCCTTGAATGATCTCTCACAGATAATGTAAAGTATGCCCGTTCCTAGGAAAATCATGTGACAAGCCACATTGCAGCTTTTTGACTTGGGAGATCAGTATCACCAGAAGCAAGTGTCACCAGGATGGTTGTTTTTCTGAAGTACATAGGGACATTATCTGGTGTTGCCCTAATGTGCTCCATTTTACTACTTAAGCATTTACAGTAGGAGATCTCAGGTAGTTTTTGGTCATATACTGTTACAATCCTCCAAATTTATCCAAGAAATTGTGACTGGTTTATTTCAGGAGGTATAAGTAACACCCAGAAATAGGACTACTGACACAAATTCAAACACTAAGATGCTCCCTTGACTTTCAAATGGAAACAGACACAACACCATCTGTCAAAATAACATTTAAACCTCTTATGCTTACACAGAAGATACAAATAGAGTCAGGCCCAACATATCTGGGGGTTTATGCTAGAATAGACAGAACTTTCCAGGAGTCTTGCTCAATTTATTCTGCTCTGTAAATCTGCAGTCCTACAACGAAAGGTCATTACTGAATACCAAAGTAAACAGTTAAGTGGAATTTAATTGAAGTTGTGCACTGGATCTTCCTTCAGTACGTGCCTCCCATGGTGTTGCATAGACCTGAGATCATCTCATCGTCCATTCATTCCAGGGCCTGTAGCATCATAGAAGCCACGTAGATGACCACTTAGTTACATCTGATTAAGTGTGCAGCCACAAAGCAATCCAAATCACTGCAATGCCACCAAAGTCTTGGTTTTAAGCACCGGTCCTTTGCAGGCCCACCAAGTAGGAGCAGGACTGCTCCAGTGAGAGTGCAGAGCTTCTGCTGCTGTGGTACCCTCTGGACCACTGTCTCATTCAGACGCCTCCTCATGTACAAGTTTTGTATAGTTTTGCTAACGAAACAGGTATCTCTTTAGGAAACAAAGGCACCAGCCTGAAAAGCAGTATTATGCCTTTAAGGTTGTTGGTATCTCTTTGGCTTTCCAGGTCTTGGGATAAATCCTTCAGACAATCCCAGGCTTCAAGAAGTCAGCAGACCTGTTCATGTGACTCAGAAAACTGTGAGTTAACACCACTCTGCTCTGCCTGAAGTCAATGATAAATCAATAAGTGACTTCAACTGAAATGAGGTCAGTCCTGGGGAAAAGGTTAATACACGCCTAATATCTTCTAAAAATACACCCAACAGACAAAACAAGACGTTCCCACTAACTGTTCAGGTGAACCCGTATCACTTATTTGGGGACCTCTGCTGGTAGTCATCATGGGGAGAAAGTGGGTGAGGAATGCCAGTTAGACATTAATATTGAAATAAATCCTTCCCCGGTTGTGTTTCATGGAGGTTCCCTCCTCCACACCTCACAGAAGTCAAGGCTTGCTGTCTACACTAGGGGGCAGAGGCCTTCTGCGCACGGACATCTATCTCCTCGGTGGCTGCGCTGGCTGCCTGACATGGGTACATCTGCAGTCTCAATTTGGTTACACCGTGTGATGATCCTTTTAGGGGATTTTATTGTAATCAGCTTCCTGCGAAATAGCTCAGGTGCTCCTGCATGTAAATTCTCTGTGGAGAATTTATCTGTGCAATGTCTCGTGTTGCAAAACTCCTGATGCTACCAGAGCGACTGTTTTGAAGCCACACACTGTTGTCTGGGTTCCACAACTGTTCGGGTGCTCAGATTCAGCCCAGCTTGTCTCTGCTGGCACAGCTGTATCATGACCAGTGGTCCCATTGCTGTAGCAGCAATAGCAAGAATTCCGAGGCAATGTAGGCAAAAGTATATATTTCACTCCTGTAAGGGGTAAAAGTGTCCTATTTTGAGTTGAAAAAGAAAGCAAGGCTTACTGACTTTCTGTTTCTGAACTTCACTCGTACTCACATTAAGCAGCAGTTTTCCAAAAAATCCATTGTTATATTTCTGCAAGCTTCTCTGAACAGAAACACTTAGAATAGTTTATCTTATTAATTTTTAAAGTAAATTAAATAAGTTTGTTGTAAAACCCTTCCCTTTCAAGAGGAGTGGCTGTTCCTAAAATAGCCTTTACTGGAGTTAGGTTTATTTAGCTTTGCATTAACACCATTTAATCAAGCTCTAAATTAGGTTTTGAACCAACTCGGTTTAACTGGTTCAAGCCAGTTTGATTTTCAGTTATGCAGTAACTGAAGAGTTTATTACATCTTAAGATAATTGAAATAAAGGAGTTCATACATGGATTTTCTACTGATATAAAAAAAAAAAAAAAAGGCAGTTTTAAGGCAAACCTACAGTTAAACCACTGGGGCTTTTAAAGTCCTTGAGGCTTTATTTTTCCTCTTGTACAATGAAAATCTAAGTCAAAAAAAAAAAAAAAAAAGACCAAAAGGTCTCTTTTTTTGTATCAGGGAGGTTCAATCATCGATCTCAGATTAAGGAAATAACAGTAACTAGTACCTCCTCCTCTTCTTTATATTCCCTTCTCTATTCCCTATCTGACAAGCATCGATTGCTTCAAGAAGCACTTTAGAAATTAATTCTTTTTTAAATTCTGCAAGATCTTGTGCTTTGCTAATGAATCATACTCCTCACCTGTAGTTTTTCCTAAGCACAGTTAAGCTCTTGCCTTTTTCCATTCCATTGCCATATTTCACTCAGATCACCTTGGTGTTCCCATACATCTCACAGATGTTTTCATGTAACAGTAATATGTGTTTCCAGAGCAGCAAAACTTTGAAGGCATTGTAGGTGACTCTCATCCTTGATCAAAACCAGTTTTTGTGAAACACAGTCATACTACAACTCTCACAGATGGGCCAGAGCTGACTGGTGGTGGTGGATAAGCTCTATCCATTTGAGCCTGTCTGTATTGTCACCCCAGTCCCAGACAGAGCCTAGAGATTATTTCAACCAGGGCTGGGTTGAAGTACAGCTGCAGTTTAAAAGCTCACATAACAATGCACAATAGTCAAGGAGAGAGAGACAAAAGAGAACAGCACATAGTTTTGACATTGTCCAGGTGAATTTAGCCTGGCAGAAAGTGATTACTTTAAAAAAATCAGAGACATTCATTTGAATACAAGCTACAGGTTTTCCAAAATTTCTGTGGTTATCTGTGGAGGTTTATTTGCTTTTTTTCTAAATCCACAAGAGGAACTGGATGTTTGCACAAATAGAAACACTGTGGTCCAAATATAAGGAGGAGAAGGAAATAGCAGAAAAGACAGTGCACTGTGAGAGAGCCAGTGTGAGCACCTGCGCAAAGGGAGGTGTTGCACTAGAACATGGCTCGGTGCTCAGTGTTGCAGTCTGAATTCCCTGACACTGGCTGTCTGCAAAGCAGCACTGTGAAAATCTAGCCCTGAGGCAGCAGTCTGCTTGGGTTGTTTGGTTCAGTCAGGGCCTTCTCTGCTTGAAATCCTTGGTAGAAGAATACCACCATTGCCTGACAATCACCAAGCAGTTCAATTCCAGCATCTGTGCTGTCACTGAAGGCAGCATAAAACTCGGCAAGACAGGGGGTGGGGGTAATGCTGTCAGAAGAGCTGCAATACCCATATCCAAAAGAAAAATTGACACTTCTTCATGACATGTAGGGAATATGCAGTTTCCTCATCTTCTTTTTCAAGTCAGAAGAGTTTTCTCATGCAACTGTTAGGAAAAAGCAAATGGAACTCCAAAGATACCTTTGTGTTATTTGTGTACGATTTTCAGCTTGTATTCAAATGTGAATACAGAAGCTGTGGTTAAGTAATGTCAAAATCAGACATATTATTTAAAAAGAAGAAAGATGCCTTCACTGTAATTTAGAAAAGGAAACAGTAATGGTGGTGACTTTCTGTATGAGCAAGAGTAGCAGGTAAGAGACAAACATTTCCCAAGTACTCATTTCAATTGCTGAATCTGAGACACTTTGAGCCTCATTTTGTACATGCTGAGCAGACAATATTCTGCACTTCATGAAAGTCATGAGGTTCATGATAGTCATGGCTCAGTCCAGCCTGGTTTCCTTTTAGATATGCAGAAATGGAGACACCAAAATTCACTGGCCAGTTTTGAAAATGTTGGTCTTTGCCTCTCCCTGCCTTCATTTTCCCATCTGCGTGGGAAATGTGATAATTACCCTGAGTGAGAAGTGCCTGGAGGTCCCCCCTCCAGGGAGGAGGTAGCAAAGTGCTATGTTGTTAATGAAGATGAGCAATGCCCGCTGTACTGCACACAATGCCAACGCTTAGATCATTTCTCACCCACCTCTGCTCTCCTCCCTAGACTGCATTTGTGTCTCCTCTGTCTTTCTCAGAACTTTTCACATTCCTGTGTATTTCAACATTTATACAGGAGGTTCCATAAGAACATCAGATTCATTTAATTCTTCCACCCAGTGCAGCTATCTTAAATCATTTCACCTCTTGAAGTGATTTCTTGTCTCGAAAGGCCAGTGTGACACTTTTTATAAGCTCAAAGCCTACTCTGCTAATTCAGGGAAGATTCCCTATGAATGCTGAATCAAGTCTTGCCTTCAGATCCCAATCTGTAGTTAAAACAGTCAGTGCCACAGCAGATGCGCTCAGCAGGTGACAGCAGATGAGTATTCCTAGACCTTGAAAAAATGAACTTGTTCCCACTGTAGAGGTTATATCTGAACACAGAACCTCTGTTTGAATCTGATCTCAGTACTGAGCTAATGTGTCTAATGGTCTCTGTGCACATGAAGGGGATAGGGAAGCGAGCTATTCTGAGAGGGAGGAGGGCCTTCAACCACTAGAACCAGAGTAGTTTTGCTGTGGAAAGGAAGTGGGAGATTTGAGCAGCAAAGTGAGAAGAGTTTGTGGCTCGGGTACTGATTTCAGATACTGGTAATCCAGGCTGGCTTCCCAGTTCCTGCACAAACTTCCTAAATGTTCAGACAACACAGAGATAGGGAACTTTCCAAGGCCTGACTTGTTCCTTAGAGAGTAAACTCTCGGACAGAGAGACTTCTGTTTATTATATACATGTGTTTTTCACTTACGTCAATGAGGTTCTGATTCTTAAGGTCATTTGAATAAATTTTCAGTTTGGTGGCTGAGCCAAATAAATCAGAGTTGTGCTGAAATCATTTGCACTAATGCATAATAGGCATCTCTAGGTTTTATTTGCATTCACGTGAAAACCTGTAAAATGTTGCTCTGAATTGTGGAACATATTTTATTCAACCTCAAATGAAATCTTTCCTTCTTAACATGCTTACAGGGGAAAAAAAGTAAAATATCAAAATAACATTATGAAATTGCTGATGGTAGAGGCCACCTTTTCTGCAAACACAAGCACTCATGTAGGCAGCATAAAATTCACATCTCAGTATCTTCTCTGCCTGAGAGGATCTGATCCACATCTCCCATTTCCCACAGAAGCATCTTCTCAAAGCTGTTCTACATCCACCAGATTTAGCCAAATGGAGGAACCTTACCTAATTTTGTGATCTGCTTGTCTTGTGCTTTGATATTTTTGTAAAGCAAATACATTTCTGACATGCTGAAATAGTTCCTTTCGATGTTAATGACGTTAACATCATTTTTGGTTCAGCCAAACTGTGCTGCAAAGTTGATGGACAGTTAATCACTCTAAGCATGTGCTGAAAGAGGCCAGATCTCAGCATCTCTTGCTGTTCTTTGTGGGTTTATTTGAATGATCCAATGGACTCCTATAAATAGGAGATAATCTACAGAAATCTCTAAGAGTTGAAAAAGCATACAAATTATACCAGCCTCCTGGGGACTTTTCTAGAAGGCTTTCTTCTTTATTATAAAGAAATAGGAAATACAACTTATGCTCAAGGGATATAACAAATACTTTGTTCTAAATTTTAGCTTATATTGTTGGGAGGCTTATTGCTGTAAAATATTTCTCATGAAGTCCTAAACAATCGTAAGTTGACTCATGGAAGAAAAATTGAATCATAAAGAATAGCTACTTGAACATACACAGCAATGAACTCAAACACCTCTTGTTAGCATCTAAAAACTGTAAAATTGACTCTAAATACCACATGAGCTGACCAATCCCCAACAAATCAGAAAGAAGAGTTAAAAAGAGAAAGAGTGGCAGATGGGACAAAAAATGGGTAATCCAAGACCCTCTAACTCTGCCTTCTTCAAAAGGAAACCTTTCTGGAGATCTGCAGTCCAATTTGTGCCAGAAGTCCTGAGAAAACGCATCAGGCTTATGAATAGGGATCATTTTGCAAGATGGAGCTCTAAGCAAATACCTTCCTGATTGCACTGTCCATCTCATCCCAGAAAGTAATGCTCCTTTCTTTGTCCTTTTCTAATGTTACTCTGTGCTTCTCTCTTTCCTTGTCCTCCTAACTTAGGTCTGTCCTGCCAGAATCTGAGCTCACAGTGGTGCTTGTGCTGGCAAGCACTGAGTGTCTTTGAAGCCATTGGAGGCCTGATGCATCTTGCATCAAGCTTGTTCACTTGAGTTTTGTCACAAGGTCTCCATTTTCCTTGTTTACCAAAGTTTTCCTCATGGTCAGCAATGTTCTATGGCATTAATATATGAAGGAGAGAGAGAAAGGGGAGGAAGGGGGAAAGGAAGGGGGGAAGGAAGGAAGGGGGGAAGGAAGGAAGGAAGGGAAGGAAGGAAGGAAGGGGGGAAGGGGGCAGAGGGAGGGAAGGAAGGAGGAGGGCATTGCTTCTCGACAGTACTTGTTCCTGCAAATCCCAGGGTCACTGACTGATGCCAGTGATGAGCATCCAGTGCTCACCAAGCTCTGTTATTTCCAGTGTGCCATAAAAGCTCATTTACTCGTGATGGAGACAGAAAGCACAGTGTGTGACTCCTGCAGGAACAGCTGTGCAGCTTTGCCAGCTGCAATGCTGTCATTATGCCCAGGTAGGATGAGCAGGAGAAGCCCAAGTCTGTTCCTTGCAGCCCCTGTAGACCCTCTCCCCTAGTCTGACCCGAGGAGAGAAAGGGTCATTGAATCACCAAGACCTATGAACGATTGGTTTTGTGTGAGTGGCCCTTGGTGCTGGTGCAGCTACTGGATTAGCTACACACTGGCCTTTTGCTGGTTTTTGCTGAGCTCTCTGCTAGTGTGTGGGGCCTTTGGCTTCCCTGGACTGGAGCAAACCAGTTCATCTCCCTGCAGGCAACCCCCAAGGTGCAAAGGCAGTAACTATGATACTGTAAATAGGACAAAACAACTGGAAAGCATTACTGAGAACACAAACATTTTATTATTATTAATTTCTACGGTAATCTATTTCTGTCTCTGTTCACTTGTTGCCTAACATCTATGCTGTCTCTAGTATTGAGGTCCAGCTTCATTGCCTTCAGCTGCACTATTTGGACAGCAGATGCTGGCAGGGCAATGAGAGTGTGCTGGAACTTGTCTGGTAGGTGGCTTTGGCAGAGCAGCAGCTGCCAGCATGGATATTGAAAGCCATGGGTCCCAGGAGGGAAGCAGGCTAACACAGGGAGCCTGTGTAGCTGCTGAACGTGGATGCTCAAATGGAAAGGCAGGAAACCCCTGCCCCTGATGTAAAAGGACTGCTTGGTACAGGACATAGAACAGGGTGTGAAGTATCAGATGCAGCAGAAGGTGTATCCTGGACACCAACCAGGATGTGACTGTTGAGTTGAGGTGATAGGGATGTACAGGCACTTCCAATCTGTGTTGTTGCTTCAGCACACGGCTTGATAGGTGTGGAGGTGCTGGGTGCAGATATGTGGGTGTCCTCCTGTGGAACTGATGTGAAGGGATCATTCTCTGCAGAAGCAGCTCCTACCACAGCCAGAATGTCTGGGCTTCTTCTCAGGTGACCTTCCTTCAAATCTAGGTCCAGTGAGAATGCAGCTAGTTTACTTTGCTTGTTCATAGCAGATGGGGATAATCTCTCTTAAAATAGGGGTTATAGTAGAAGAGTAATTAATCAAATGCAAAGGAGAGGAATTAGTTGCCATCATTTCCAGACTGAGAAAGACAAGCTATGATAACTAAGCATTTGATTCAAAAAAGATAAAGATGGATATTAAAAAAGCCTCTTATAAGAATTTTAAACCTAAAGTTGAGGCTGAATAAAATCTTGAATAAAATGTTACTGTTAAGTCATAACCCACCTCGTGTTTTTGTCATTTGGGAACAGAGAAGTGCAGAATTTTCCAAAGCATAAAAATGGATGAAGAAACCCAAATATCAGTTTTTTTCAGCCACTTCAATGTAGAATGAATGCATAAGTGATGCTTAATATGTATCTTGTTGGCAAAATTAAGTTTTTGGTACAGCAAGAGACAGAGCAAGTACAAAAAAAAAAAGCACAATATGATGAGACTATCTTTCCATTTCTTGGGCTCAGAGTAACTAGAAATAACCAAGCCCTATTTTTCAGCATTTCTGCTCCTCAGAAATACTGTGTCAAGAATTGCTGAGAACGGCTGGAGAGCCAAAATCAAGACATTCACTACCATCCTCATCTCCTACCCTGTAAAGGCTGAATGCACATGAACATAAATCTGTCCCACCAGAATATTTTGAAAGTTTTTTCACATGCAGAGGGACTGTTGTACCTTGCCAAAAGCAGAACCTGCTGCTGCTTGTGCTTGAAGTTCATCAGGTGAGGCAGATACTGGAGAATCTCCTTCCATTTAGCTGAATCTATGAAGATTAAGCTGCCAAATGAACATTCCACAATTTGCAGAGGTCCTCTTCTTTCCAGCACTTCCTTTTTGAAGAATCTTTCAGCAACCACTACACCTTTTTTTCCAGCATTGCTCTACCAAATTGACTGAAAAAAATTGCTTCAATGATTTTCCAGAGTTTCTTCAGGAAGGAAGGGGATGAAAGGCCTTGCCAGAGCTCTCCTCCAGAAAGTCAGCACCTACATTCTCAGCCCATGGTTCATCTGCAAAACTTGATCAGCTTTTTCTTCTGGTAGAGTACAAAGGGAGCATGACCAGGAGCTCTTCTATCTGGAAGAAGGACTGGAGGGACAGGAGAAGTTGAGAATGCCAACACAACTGTCCCATGTGGAACAGAAAGCCAAGATGTTTCTAATGAAGAATATTTTCAATGTTTTTCTCAGTTTGACTAAAATTTCCAAGCTGTAGCCCTTTACCTGACCAGGCTTTGTCCTGCAAGACAAGATGCAAGAAGAAGAGCAATGGTGCCAGCTTCCTGGGGAGCCCAGCTGAGAGTTCTCAAATGTGACCATAACACCCATGGATCATCACAGTCACATCACAGTATGGCCTTTGTCTCCTGGCAGAATGAAGCAGGGGCAGAAGAAGTTGCTAAATAGCAGTGGTTAATTTTCATTTATAGAGCTGCAGATGTTTTAGCCAAGGCTCAGGAGGTGAATAAAACCCTGTTTGCGTTTCAAATGTCCTGAAAAGCCAGTGCTGCGTCCAGTTGCCCTTGGGAGTTGGTCCCCATGGAGAAAGAGGGAAGGCTGCAGTGTTAGTAGCAATGCCCCAAACCTGAAGATTTTTCCATTCATCATCCTTCACCCGTGCAGAAATTTCTGCACCCTCTTTGTTCTTACAGTGAAGCTCTTGCTGGCACCTGGGCAAAGAGTTTTGATCAGCAGGGCTGGGGCTGCAGCCATTGCCTGACCTGTGCTTGTGGGGCTGCTGCTCCCCTACGCATGGCTTCCCCTTCTCCACACAGCACCCCGATTAGCTCTTTGCTGGCCTCCTTTATTTACCTCTGGGTTCTCCAGCTGAGCAGTGCTGCTAGAAGAAAACAGAAATCTGTTCCCAGTGCCTCCCCACTTCTTCTGTAGAATAACCCACACTCTGTGGTTTCAGTAGCACTGCTGCTAAAATGGGCTGTCCATCTACCAAAGTGATGGTCTCAGCTTTCATCAGTGTCTCAGTGGCTGCTTCATAGGATAAACTATAAGTAAAAGGCTACCTAAGTAACATTTTGCTAATGAGATAAACAGGAGCTATGCATCCTGACCCTTTCTTGGGTTGGCTTCCTATGATTTTGTTTGGTATTTACCCTTCAGAAACCAAACCAGCAAAACCAGTGGTGCTTTATCAGGCTTTTAAAATCAACCCTCTCTGCAGAAGTGCATGTTTTTCAGTAAAGGAAAGTGCCCGTAGGAGTCAGTGATTCTCTTCCCATCAGCTTTTGGATCTGGCCCTGGAAATTTTATGAAACACTGGAAGAAATGTCAGGACAATAAACAGGAGGACAATATGGGTGAGCCTGAGAAGCATTGGAATAGTAGAGGTAGAGCTAATAAAAGCTGGGTTTTGGGGCAGAGTGAGCTGCCTGAGCACCACTGAAGGCCTGGCCCAGACAGATGCATGGAGCAAACCAGCTGGACTTTGCTATTAACCTGCGGGGAGAGCATTCGATGGAAAACAAGGGCTGTCCATGCAGGCTGGGACATTGTGGTTGGGCCAAGCTGAGCAGAAACAGCTAAGACAATTTTGTAACTACTACAAGAGCTAATACAATAACTGTGTTGAAAGAACAGCTACTCATGGGAACTAGTACAACTAACGTACCTGGTGCGTTGGCTTTACTGAAGTTCATCATGCAAATGTGCCCATGTGAAAACAGGAACGAGGAAAAAGGCTTTAGCTATTATTAGCCATTTAGCTCCATCCCTCTCTCTAAATACAGAGCCAAAGCTGTCAGTGCTGTGTGAAGACCCAAGGTTGGTCATGGTGTGGGCTGGTGTGCAAGAGAGCTCTAACTGCTCCCTCTGCTGCTGCTTCTCTGACTTGTGCTGTGGGGAGGACCAGCCTCACCACTGCCAAATGCTCGGGGCTCTTCCACTTGTAGCTGCAGAGAGTTACCTATTCATTCATCCTGTTTACATCACTTCAGCTCATTAAAAAGAAATGCTGCCTGGTATGCTTACCTTAAATGTGAATGGAAAAAAAAGTATCTACCCAGTGGAAACTGATTTGAATTCAGTTTAGTACCTTGGATGTAAATCCTTGCTTTCATTTTTTGAATAGCACAGTGAAAATAGGAAATGTGGAAAAAAGTACTTCCTTGGAGACAGTGTTTGAAAGGATTTTGAAATGAATTCTGAAAAAGAGAACTTGGTCAGTTCCTATCCCAGAGACAGCTGAATTTCTAATTTAGGTGAACAGTGTAAGACTTTGTCCATAGCACATTCAAATTGGTAAGTATTTTATTTTGGCCATAACTGGGTAACATATGTAGACTATAATTTGTCTTTCCTGCTACAACTGTTAGCCTTTGGGGGATTTTTTCATGGATTATCTAAATGCCACATAAAAAGCCAAAACGTCTTTCAGGTGTGATGTAATTCACTTTATGGGAGTCTTCCCAGGAACTGATCTGGTTTATTATTCTCAAATTATTGTGATTATTTCAGATGTAATCAAAATTAATTAAAGGCTTTCAAACCTTGCTGATACTCGGAATTGCTGCAATAATTTTGCATTTACTTATGAAAAAGCTTCCCTAATTGTAAATGCTTAAGCGTATTAACAGAAAGTATTACATGACTGTAATCTCATCCTTCTGTAATGATTTGGAAAATTGAATGCTGTAAGAGCTATTCTAAATCTGTTCTCCTGCAATACAGCTAATGTTTCAATTAAACAAAATCAATCAAATCTCATCAACATTTATGCTCACAGCATGTTATATAGGCTTTGAAATGTTTGAAAAATAAAATGGAAAAGAAACCATCAGAGTTATTCCAAAGCCAACCCACCAAGAATGGCTTCGCATTTATCATTGAGAACAAGTTAGACCAGGTGGACTTTTTAACCTGCTACATTGTTGGAGACAGAACTTGACAAAACCCCACAGTCTTTAGATCTCCTTTTACAACTTACTGTACCAAGTAAATGCCTCCAATTCACCCAAAACCTGAGAAGAAAATCCTCTGAGAATCATTTAAGCATTAGGAATGGGAGAGCACTGTTTTCACAGAGAAAAAGATGAAAATCATTAATCAGGTTTTTAACAGAAAATAAAGTGTGATAGTGATTTCAGGCATTACCATTTCTGGTAAACCTGGGAGACAACATCTATTGGCAGGCAAATTTCATCAACAGTAAAGTGCTCTGCACCCTTCCTACAAAGGTCATCATCTTTCTTTTTCCAAAGTGGCCAAAAGCTGAGACACATTTTGTTTCCATGTAAATACAGTTGTAGCACTTATTCATGTTGACAGCTTACATTTGAGTGACTTCAACCTCCTCCCATCCATCTCTGTATGAAACAAAAATCTGTTTGTCCAGTCACCATGGGACACTGAAGCTGCCCTGGTACTACTTTTCCTCTGAGGGAAAAGGGATGAACCCCTGGTTTGCCAGAGCTGTATAGATTCACGTGGTCCTTGCAGTTGTTTTTCTTAGGTATGCTGCAATTCAGGTGCTACTCAGAGTCTTGCCATGAAGTGAAGTTTTTCATCAGAGAGCAAGCAAGCTGGGGAATATGGGAGAACAGACGCAAGGAGGGTTACATTTCTGTGCAGAGACTCAGCTGGCCACCAGCCAGGAAAGCCATCGCTGAAGTTGTATTGTAAAAGGAAAAAGAGAGAGAAATATATTTGATGACAATCTAATGTCAGAGTCCATGACATCACCTGCTTCCAGATGCTGATTAATCATGTGAAAAAAAATAATTTGGACATGAAAGAATGTGAATCTAACTAATGGGACAAATAACTGCATTCAGAAAGGAAGTAAGAGAGAAAAATTTATCAAGTGTTTGGTCAAATTAAATAATTTATTTTAGAACAGCCACAAACCCCAATTCTCTGTCCCTGTCAGATTCATTACTAAATCCTCACGACATGATTGCACTCCTATATGGTTCAGTCTTTTGGCTTCCATGTAATTACTACAGGTTTCCCCATGAGCAGAACTGGCCATCAGCTTGACAGAGAGAAAGTGAGAAAATGGCATGGAGTGGGAGTAAAACCACTGACAATTTAGGAGTTTCAGTGAGGCCAAGCAGTGAAGGTCTGTGGCATGGGTCTCAAGAACTTTGTGGAGGCCTTTTAGGACACTTACTACTCCCTGCAAGATGGGGATTTTGGCTCTCTCATTCTCCTTATTTCATCTCTCAGAAGCATTTCTAATAGTTCACTAAACCTGTATGTACTTGTTACTTCCCATCCAGGATGATTTCCCTGGGAAAGGAAAGAGTATGGGAATGTGACAGTGCAGGTATTTCAGGGCTTTTGAGTCAGGGATTGGGAAGTGTAAGATACCAGTTAAAAATCTCTGCAGGTGAGATCACTGTTTAGGCAATAAATCTGATGGCTGACATTTTGTTAATTGTTGGGAGTTCACCTCCTAGTCTCGAGTGGTCTCAAGCATGCAAAGTAAACCCTGCATTTGCTGCAGCCATGTGGATGCCAATTTGTGGTAGACTTAGAGTTTCACCTGTTATTCTGAAGTCCCTTCCAGTGTCTCTCCAGCAACTATAATGGAGTGACATTCAGGGGAGAACTGGGCCCTGCTTGCTTAGCAGGACAGCTCTGATGAACTCCATCCTTTGGTTTATCACTGATGCACCACTTCCTTGGTTGCTAAGGCATCTTTCAACAGTCTTACTTGGAGGTTTCAAGTGAGAGTATGTTCATGTGCCTTTCGACAGCCTCACCTTGGGCCTGTTCCTGCAAAGAATCCAAATTTCCGTTTGTCTGACTTTGAAATCTGTTCCGCCAACTGTAATAAATCTCAGCCTGCTCCATTCTTCCTGCACATCTCATTTTGAACAAGAAAAATAGTAGATGATTCTAGGATGACCACTGTTGCTGATGATGCAAACAGCACCTCATTTCTGCATCCTGTAAGTCTTGTTCAGCTCCATCCATAACCTTCACAGGGAAGAAGAGATGTTAATCAAGCTGTCTCTTAACAATAGGTAGGGCTGTAAAAAAAGAAAAGTATTTCATTGTTTCAATATTTTGCTCCTTTTAGGAAATGTCAGAAATGTAGAACAGAAGGAAATAAAATTGGAGGGTTTTTGTTGGTGTGTATTGTTTTGGTTTTTTTTTTAATGTAAACCACACTTGCAATCCAGTCCAAAAATGACCCTGAGGAGAGTAAAACAAATTCAGTTGAGTAGCTAAGGAATGAAGTGAGTGCGTCTGCCAACAAATGATGGGTGTTTCCAGGATACTCTCTCCTATCAGAAAGGGTCATTCCAAGGCATTTCTCTGGCAGCTTTTCTTAATGTCCTTCTCCCTGAGCCAGGAGACAGGAACATGTCAGATGGCTGAGCTCTCGCACTGTTCATGTTCTCCTTTTCAGGACAAGGCTGTCCTCAGCCAGTGGGAGAGAACATAAGGGAACTAGCAAACCTCAAACCTACAGCCGCACTGTAAAGTTAATCCTTGGTGCTCTGTCCATGTGCCTTCTTCCTGCTCTTCATAAAACAGTCCTGAAGAAAAACAGTCTCAATCTGTTCGCAGTGGAGAGAAGACCAAAGGGCTGCCAGCTTTTCCAGTGCCTTCAGCTGGTGTTCAGGCTGTGTTCACAGGGTGAATCCTCTCCCTGCAGGCTGGGCTGCACCCCAAATAGGTGAAGCGGCAACATCTCCACCAGCCTCAAGAAGCCTGTCTCTCAGTCTCTTGAGCCAGCAGACACACCAACATCCCTGGTTCTCACTTCTCCATGTTCTTTATGACATGGCAGGTGTCTCCCTGTTCCCCTCGCCAGACAAGTCCTGTTCTTCTCAAACAGCAGAAGCCCATGGGAAAAATGGCAGGAGCGTGGGTGCACAAAGGCCCAGCTGGAGGGAGGCCTGGGAACTCCCCACTAGGGACCAGCTGAGCCTCTTTGCTGTGCCCTTCTGCAGCACCATCTTCTGCCAGCTCTGCCTTTCTCAGGCCAGCCTGAAGTCCTTTGTAACCTAGTCCTGAATGCTGCTGTCAGGAGTCATGGGAGAATTTGGTTCAGACAACAAGGGCTACAGAAAGGAGGAGAGCAAAGGATGGAAAATGATTGAAGAATGAGTGGGAAGTAAATGCAGGGATTCTGCTGAGGACCTTCAGGCACCACAACTCTCCTCTTCTGTTCTCATTTTTGCATCTGGTTAAGTTACTTAGGCAATTAGGTGAATTCCCCTGGGAAGCAGAAAGCAGCCATCTGGATCTCTGTGGTATCCATCTCCATCCATCAGGAAGCAAGGAGCAAATATGTAACATTTAGGAACACACTAGAGCTGCAGTCTAGCTCATCAGCTCTCATTGAGCAAGCTTGGAAATGGATGGCTAATGTCTCCTCTCTGAGCCAGGTCTTCACCTTCCCCAGCTGTAATAGCTTTTTAAATATCTAATTTCCAGCAGCTCTAAGTACCTGCCAGACCATGAAATATCTTTCAGCTTTTCCAAAGGAAAAGAAGAACGGGGACTCTCTTCCTTGAAGCAGAGAGTTGTTAAGAATGGCAAACTTTACGATGAGGTGAAGGACCATCCCAGCTCTTGAAATATATCTTCTTACTCAGGTGCCTAAATGTGGGTTTAAATGCTTCGATTTAGTTACACAGAGATGAAAAATGCAGCTGTTGGAGAGCACGTGGTGGTAGAGTCGGAAATGACAACAATCTGAAACTCTGCAGGAGTGGCTTAAAAATCTTAGACATGTGCCCTCTCAGAGATAAATAACTCTGCTGATCCAGGAACAACGTGGAACATGCCGGGACAGAGGAGGGGCAGCACTAGAGGGAGCCTTGCCCTGAGCATACCAGCTAGAGGAGGTGGGAGCACAGCAAGGAAAACTATGCTGGGTTGCTGAATTTGCTGCTCCATTTCAGAACTGGGGAGACAGCTCAGAGAGCAGTTCCAGCTCCAAGAGTGGATGTCACCAGAGCAGGGGCAGGGGGCAGCAAGGAGACAAGGCTCTGACTAGTGCTAGTTGGAGGTGGAGAAGCTGCTTTTGGTCCTATTAAACTGCACCCTTATTATGCCTTGGCATGCATGTGTGTATGTAGAGGAACTTGTGAGAGGGCTGAAGGTTTTCCTAGCTAGGTATGTCTGCTGTTGTTTCCATAAGGGCACATTTACTTACCTCCTTGCTCAGGGGAAAAGTATGATCCAGTCTGCAAGATTTCAGTCTGTCTGGGAAAGATGTTCTTGCTTGAAGCAATTGTATGTGCAAGGACTGGTGTTTTCCAGTGACTGCTATAATGCAGCTGCTTTTCAGGGTCAGGGCTTGCTGACCTTTGCAATTTGTTGCGTGGCAATGAATGGTGCTACATACAGAAAATAGCACAGATAATATACACTGTTGTCAGGCAACATCATTAAGGAATATTTTCATAGTTTTATTGCTTTAGCTATTCAAAAATAGGAAGAATCAACCTAGCTCTGACAGTTTATTAAACTGTACTGCACCAATTCAAAGCTCAGCTTTTTTCCTTTCACAGACATAGGAACAGACAAAGGTAAACATCTGTCCATCATAGAAATATTATTATAAATCCTTAAATTATTTTATTATCCCACAGGCAAAAATAGATTCTTGGAGAGGGCCAAAATGCTTTATCTTAAATTAAGTGCCCACAGCCCAGTATGGGCTTTAAAATTATTAATCATGTCCTCTTCAGTGCACTCTCTCTTCCAGTTTTTCAAAAGACAGAGAACACTCATTGCAGAGTGGAAACTTGGACAGCATTTCTTGTGATTCCACGTTCATCTCATCCCTAAAAGGTGCAGTGGAATCTCACAGCCCTGGAGGCTGAAATTCCCCCTTGTATACAAGCAAACCCCAAACAGCCTATGTGACACACTGCACGCTTATAAAATAGCTTGTCTTTTTCCTGCTGTGAGCATAGCTATCTCAGACAAATGCAAAGCTGCCCAATTATGGTTACGTGGTCACAGTCTAGTGGAATAACTGTGACCATGAATAGGAAAAAAGTTTTCAGACAGTGAGGCAGTATTTGAATTCTAATTGTTTCATTCCTTCAATCACAGCCCTAGGTACAACTTTTAGTAGCCTCAGCATCCAATTTTATTTTGACTGAACCTCAGTAAAATTCAACAATACGTATTTCATGTGCTCCTAGTGCCTCTGGTTTATCTTGTTCAAAAAAAAAAAAAAGGAAATATTAATGCTGAATCATGGGTTACTCCCCAAATGTGTGTGTGCATTCTTATTATCAGCAAATAGCAACTGTGGGCCAACTTGCCAAAGTAAAGCCCCACTGCAGGCCAGAGGACCGCAGCTGTGGCACACAGTGACTGCAGGGATCTTCTCGAGCACCAGGAAAATCCAGGAATGGTGGCACTGAAACTGCTGGGCATATCCAGACACAAAACCAGTGGGCTTTCACATCAGACCTTCACACCTTCACCCTGGGAAGTTTACTAGATGAGGGAAAAATAGAGGTACCACTGGCATATATGCATTGCATCAATAGGAAGTGTAACTGCTTGTGCTTGTGCTCAGGTTCCTAAACTTTCTTGTCTGTCATGTGTGTGTAGTATGTAATTCCTTGTCAGAGTGCTTTGCTATGCATAATATTTTCCATATGTACATTGCAGATCTCTTGAGTTCTGCAATGTTCTCCAAAGTCCTGCTGCAAAACCTGGAGCCTGTGAGGCAACCTGATGTTCTTAGCCCAGTGCTAATGCTCTGCATTATGTGTGCTGTGTGTGGATGTATAGGAAACTTTAGACAGATCAGACACAAATACCCTGGGAGACACAGGACGTCTTAGTATGTACTGCCTGTTTCAAAGGTGGGCAAAACAAGGCAGAGAGGCAGTAAGGCACATTGCTACCACCCCACAGTGGGGCTGGGGCAGAGCCAGGAACAGACTGCTGAGATCTTTGGCCGGCTTTCTTGGCTGCTCTGAGCCGTATGACTTGGTGCAGTACAGGGCGAGGTGCGAGCAGAAATGTGTGGAGGAGGCTTCCAGAGAACAAAACCGGTTCCTTTGTGCTCTAGGTGGATGTACGAGCTCGGGCAGACATAGGTGCAGTACACAGGCTGCCCTAAATTACCCTTGACTTGCTGCAGGTGTCCCTGCAGGGCCTTGTGTTCTTTCTCCCTGAGCAGGAGCTGGCACATAAAATATTAACCAGTCACTGCTTAATTCTGCCGTTATGTGTATTCCTGTGGGATAATGGGAGAGGAGCAAATGACCAGATCACCCAGCTTGGAGGTTGCTGAGAGCTGAGAAAACCAGCATCTTTCTGACCTATTTTACCACTGAAGCAATGCAAAAGGGCTGGTTCAAGTAAATCATCCAGAGCCCTGTTCTTAGGCCTCTCTTTCCCCTGCCAGCCCAGCCAGCTCAGCAGTGTGCCATACCTGGGACAGTCACCTGCCTGAACGTAGACAATTCTCAGCACATAATTCAGTGTTGTGTTTCCTCTTGAGTCTCCTGTGGTTCTTTTTCTGGTAAAAATTAGATGGATTTCTTCTCTGTCACACTGGCATAAACATAAAGTAAGTCTGCTGACTATAGAATTACTCTGTCTTTATTCATTTTTTTCTGTATTTTGCATGATTGTAAAATTCAATTCACTGGAGAGGAAATGCTGTAAAATACTGACTTCCACTGTAGGGGTGCTGATGGTCCTTCTGATGCAGAACTGGATGAACAGTGCCAGTTTGGACAACTCATCTTTGAAATATAGTGAAGGCTGTCTTGTCCAAAAAGTCCAAAACAAGACAGAGAGTAACAATTTTTAAAAATAATCTTATAATAAAGGAAGAATGGAAGGAGGAGAGTACTTCAGGTTCGTAGTTGTTTTATTATTAAATTGATAAGATTTTTTTCTGTTTTGTTTTGGGTTGATATTAAGTAGATTGAGGTCTATTCTGCCCCATTCTAGCTTTATAATGCAGCCCATGCCAGATAGATTGAGTGCCTCCAAGGATGTTGGTGAGTAGGCTGACCAATATCTATCATGCAGCTGTTGTCCCCTCTCCATGGAAGGAGGTACTTTTGCAGTATAGGACCTTGTTTTTGTGAGGTGTTTGGGGTTCTGTTTTGCTTGTTATTGTGGTTTGGATTGGGAAAGGGGTTCTTCTTCAAATCAGTACATGTCTCTCAGGGTTTTCCCTAAGGAAAGCAGGACAGGGGAAATAATATACCATACACTTAGAAGGGAAGTGATGAGACTTGCAACACATCTCAGTCCCAACTGGAGACCCTGTTGTCAAGCCTCAGGCCCTCACAATGATGTGACCCTCATTGTGTCAGATGTCAGGGTCACCATCTTAATCCTCATGCTCTGTCAACCCTTTAGCTACTATCCCAGGGCTTAGTATGGCAAGCCTTGAGACGTGGACCAGGACCTCAACTTCAGAGGAAGAGGGTGTATAAAGTAGTAAAGGACAGTTCTGCCTGTGCTTGAGAGGGTCACCAGCACCATAGGGGTCTTCCAGGACTCCCCAATCACAGGAAGGCTGTGCCCAGGACCAGGCTTTAGCAACAGTCAAAGCAAAACATTAGCTAGGGCCACAGCAGAGGCTGAAAGGAGTAAAACAACCATGGCTGTGCAGTCTGCATTTCCTATCCAGCATTTGCTTGCTGCAGCAGATGTCCCCTCCTGCCCGAACAGCCCTCTCATCCAGCTCCAGTGGGCACAGGTGCTTCTGCTACAAGAGCCACTGCTCACATCACCAGCCAAACCTCCTCTTCCTCCTTCACATTCACACAGGACTGGGCCCATCCTGCTACCCCTACAAACAGCCACCATCCCACAGCGCTCAGCAGCCCTGGATCCAGGGGCGAAGTAGCAGCTGTAGCCCAGCTGAGCCACACACGTTGCTCACTGGGCACAGCGAGCACAGTTGAGACAACTATTTTTAAATAAGACATGATAATTAACATGTCTCCCTTCAAGTACACAGGAGTGCTGGGAGGCCATTAACTTGGACAGCTGTGATATTTCTTTTCCCAAATGCTTGTAGCCAGAGTGTCAGCAGGAGATGTTACACAGTTAGGACAGCACCATGCCCTTCTGTAAGTGTCTGTCCTCGCTTTATTTCAGGACTAATTACATCCTGAAGTGGATATATGCCCTTCCTACATGGGAGATACTGTTCAGTTTAATGGCCTCCCTCTTTATAATGACAAATTGCCAGCAAAAAAGTTGGTTGGGCCAACTCTTTGCCCTAATCCAGCCTGCTTCAGTATCCTCAAGCACTGCCATGATTTTCTTTGGAAGCAAGGAAGTATAAAATCGAGTGAAGAACATGACTTAAGCAGAAGCGAAGTCTTTCAAGACCCAGCATTGGACTTCTACTTGAAGAATGTACACTGAGTTTCAAGTGAGTTGGAGTGGGACCATCTCTTTGTTCTCTTTGTACAGCACCTAACACAACGGTGCCAAAGCCACAGAAAAGGCTCCTCTGCAGCATCAAGCAGCTACAGCAGTGTTGGTGCCTGGAGACATCCATCTGTGACTATCAAATAAACTTGTCTCCTTCCCAGCCTGCATCCTGAATTGGATGAGCAACTGAAGCTTTGGTTTGTGCTTTCCATTTAGGGTAACCTCAAACACTTTGTTTCCACTTGTCTGGAAATACATGTGCTGAAAGCTGTCTACTTTTCCTTCACTGTACAATGTGGACTGCTGTCTGGCCCCAGACTGGAAACTAGTATTTCCCTCCTGTACCTACCCATTCTGAAAAGTCAGTCTTATCCCTAGACTTTCTTTCCCTCTTTCCACTTTTATTAGCTGCTTCCTTCAGAAAGAAAAGATTGTCATTGTATCTAATACTCACAGAACAGCTCTAGCTCTACCTCTGGACATCACATGTTTCTGTTATGTGATAAAAATGCTGCCATGTTTTAAGACCAGGTCTCCCTTAGGGAGTTTTGTTATCAGTAAACATGCCACAGTGAATTCACCAGTCCTTTGTCCTGTTCTGATAGGATGAATATCTGATGGTGCTTGAGTCTGTGGGACTTTAAGAAAGGGCTTCAAGCACCCATCGTGGTTACGCTGGTGTAAATACTCTTAAACAACCCCAAAGAATGGGCAAAACATCCACACACAGATGTCTAGTTGGTGCTTGCAAGTACACGCAGTTGCTGTTAGCACAGTGTAGTGTAGAAGGTTTAAAAGAAAAGATACCTGCTGATGTGCATGTGTTCCTGCATTTAGTGTTCCTTTCAACTGCTCCCACTTTCTGCTCTGTGTATGCAGACACGAGGAAACAGGAGCAACAGATGACCAGAATCTGCAGATGCTTTCACACAGGGGGAAGCTTATGCCCATGAATAGTGCCATTATAGTCAGCAGGGGCTCTTCTCTAAGAAAGATTGATCTTATGAAAGACCAGTTCCTGACCAAGTACAGACGCTGAGGAAATGGTTCGGAGTGGAAAGAGTCTAAAAATCTCTCTTCCTGCACTGAATTCAAAATAGCATTTCTCTTAGTGGAAAAACAAACATAAGCTCATGTTGGGTGTCTCTGTCTGTCTGCCTGTGGGATTGGCAATCCACACCTTCTGCAGAATCAGAGACCTCTCTGCCCCTGTTTACATTCTGGAGGTTATGCTTTAGTAACAAAAACCTGATCAGCTGTGACATCAGTTTCCCTCTCTAGGGGAAATTCCTAGCTGTGAAATCCTAGCAGAGACAAACTGACATTCTTTTAACTTTTTTTTTTTCCTCCTTCTTTCCTCTTGGCCAGTCCAGACCAACCCCAAAACTGCCATCTGGGTTTGACCTTGATGACTACTTTGAGAGCAAATTGCAGATCCTACTGTCCCAAAGTGCTGACATACAGACAACTATTTCCAATGAGTTATCTTGGTGCAGAAATCACACTGTATCACAGCCAAGAGCCTGGTCCCTCTGCCAAGCAGGACTCGTGCCTGAGGGACACAGGAGCTGAGAAAGTGCTCTCTGTGGCCTACCCTGAACCAAAAAGGGTGGATGGTGTTCTGGATACCTTAGCTACAGCCCTGTTTAACCCAGGGGCAATGCCACAGCGAGTGGATGCACACGACATTCGTGTTTGGCACCTGGGGATGTGGGGAGTCATCTCCCCTCTGCGGGATGTGACCACCCCAAGCCACACAACCCCAGCAGGGTGGGCTTCTCACCAACCTCGGTCTGGTGTGAGTGCCTAACGTGCTGAAAAGCGTTAGGACTGAGCCGCTGTGCCTGGGCAAAGGGGATGCCACCCGAAATATCTGGGCTCGTCCGTGCCTTGCAGCTGGGCGCACGGGGACCTGGGTGGCCTTTAGCTCCGCATCCCTAGGGGTGCAGGCACCACCCTCAGACTTGACCGCTGTGCCCAGGGGAGGAACTCGAATGCTGGCTGGCGTAAGGAGGCTGGGATGTGGAGGAAAGGCGGGAGGATGCGTGTTCGTTCCCCCCCCCGGTCGCGCCCCGGGTTACGCCCCGCCGCGGGACCTGCTCCGAATGCTCCGTCCGCGGGTGGAAAATTGCCCGTGTGTCTTTAACCCACGGCGGCCAAAACGCGGCGGCGGTGGTTTGGTTTTGTTTGTTTTTTTTTCTTTTTTTTTTCTTAGTTAACAATGGAAACTTTTTTTTTTTCAGTATTTCCCTCCAGCCGAGCAGCGCCGAGAGAGAAAAAAAAAAAAAAAAGAAACTTGTTCCGCTGAGTTCAACCCCAGACAGGCTCACAACTTCCTTCCTGCTCTCCTACCCCCTCCCTCCGCTCTCCTCCTCCTCGCCGCTCCTCTCCCGCTCCTTCTTCTCTCTCCGCCTTTCCAGCCGCGAGCGCGGTGCGGACCTGGCTGGAGCGCGGAGCCGCCCGCGCAGCCTCCGCCGCAGAAACGCGGAGCGGGTGAAAGGCCGGCGCCCCTCGGCGCCCCCCGGCTCCTCCCCCCCCCCCCCCCCCCCCCCTTCGTTTCCCCCGGCCCCCCCCCCGGGCCCTGCTCCCCCCGGGGGTTGGTTCCCCGCCCCCCCTTTCCCCCCCCCCCTTTGTTTGTCC
>JANHGN010007078.1:0-68934 GCA_024605025.1 Megaceryle maxima | reverse complement strand
CCCCCAAGCCACCGCCCCCAAAACGAGGCAGGGGTCAAGGCCCGCGCCCCCCGCGGGCCCCCCGGCCCCCCCCCCCCCCCCCCCCCCGGGTCGAGGAAAGCCGCTTGAATCCGCGGAGCGAGCGGGACTCCGCGCCCGCGGAGATGGTTTCTGCAGCGCCCTGCGGCTGCCGGCGCGCCCGGGCGCTGCCGAGCGACGCGCACTGAGAGCGGGCGCGGATCCTGCTCCCAGGTAAGCGGCGACGGGTTGGGGAAGGGACGCGGCCGCCCCCTCCGCCGGGGTCCCTACCCCCCGAGCAGCCGCGCCGGGGGCCGCCGGGGACTGTGAGCGGTTGCAGCCGGGCCCCGCGGCGGGGAAGAGAGCGAGGTGCGGGCTGGCGGAGGGGCTGGTTGCTGCCCCGGGGCCGAGCAGTCTAGCAGGCACCCTGCCCCAGCCTCAAGCAGGCGGTCCCGAACCCAAAATCTGGCCAAGCACCTTCTGCCGGTGCTCACTTTCACACCCCCGACAGAATGCTGGGAGTGTTGCAGTGCCGGGGATCCCTGCAAAGAGGGGTTGCCTGGGCTCTGCTGAGCCTCCTGCTGCCTCTGATCAGTGCCTGAAGGAATGAGCAGTCTTTTGGTCAGTCACTGGGGGCTGTGTAGACCTGTGAGCATTTACCTGCCAGGAGCCTCACGGGGGGACATGCATGGGTATTGCTGACGGCATCTCACACAAGTGCTTCCACAGACACATACACCCATAGCCAGAGTTAGCCAGTATGTGTGTAAACAAATCTGCACACTCATGCAGGCAACGTGTTTGCGTAGATCTCATGGGTTCCTGTGCCCCAGCATGGGATGGGAATTGTAACTCCAGTGGCATGTGGAGCAAACAGAGGAAGGAAAGGACACTGAAGTAAAGAGGGGTGTGCAGAGTCACCTGTGTAAGTAGAGTATCTCTCACACCCATGCACACTCACACACATAACAGGGCAAACACCGCCCTCACATCTCTCTGTGGGATCCAGACCATGACTTGGAGGTGGTTGCAGCAGTCGATACCCAGTACGCAGATGTGCACAGGGCAGGCAGGTTTAGGCAGGGCACGTGTGTAGATGTGCAAAGCCGTGTTGCGCATGGTAACTCGGGAGCAGTGCAGCCATGGTCCCATACCATACAAGACTGTGCAAGCAGGGAGCCTTCATTTGTGTCATTGAACAAAAATCCATGCCTGAGACTTGATCTTGGTCAGAGGTGACAAGCTGGAAGGGTGCAAATTTGTGCTGGGTGAGGTTTTTCCCTTTCTTCAGAAGGAGTCAGTTTTGGGGGCCAAAACTTGAAAGCTGACAATTTTCAGCCCACACTAGTTGACCATAACTCCCTAAATCTGTTGTGGGAATGGCTGATGACTGTGTGCCCTCTTGGACACTGCTGCTGTGGCTGCCTTGACAGGCAACCTGGAGAGGAGGCGGGGAAGGCAGGGGAGAGGAGGAGCAGCCTCAAACCTGATTTCCCCTTGACTCAGACCCTTCTGATGACCAGGCTGGCTCAGGTCCCCAGGGGTGGCATACTGGGGATGTTTGCAGGTGTGTGCAGGGACTGGGAGGGGGCACCTAGGAAGGGAAGAGTCCAGCCAGTTGTGTACACTGCTGGAGGGTGAGCTTAGGGAGGGCACAGAGCTACTCTCACTGTTTCTCTCTCTCTCCCCAGTCGTACCATTTTATGGAGCTGCGGGCCGGTGCCAGCCCAGCTCCCCTGCTGCCTCCTGGTGATGCTGCTGGTCCTGGGGTGGAGAGGTCCCCAGCAGCTCCGTGGAGCCTGAGCGCTGAGGTGGCAGCGGCGGTGGCCCCCCTGTGCACCCCGGCTGACTACTATGGCCATGTACTGCTATGCACTCAATAGCTTGGTGATGATGAATAGCAACAGCGAGGTGACAAGTGGTGGGAGCAAGACACCACCTCCTCCTGGACAAGTGCTGCCCAGGGGCCCAGAGACACCCAGTAGCTGCCGTCCACTCTCCGTCTTCAGCCCGGCCCCTGTGCCACCCTGCTCCCCGCGCCGTGGCCCCACTTTCCTCTTCCCACCACTTGAGGAACCCCCACGGCAGCCGGGCAGCCCCAGAGGGCGGCGGAGTAGCCAGGGCAAAGAAGGGCAGCCAGGACCTCCCACAGCACAGCAACTTCAGCGGGAGCTGCACAATGTCCAGGTGAACCAGAAAGTGGGTCTCTTTGAGGCACACATCCAGGCGCACAGCTCTGCTGCCCAGCCGCCACGGAGCCCCCAACCATCCCGGCCCCGGCCCACCAGCCCCACAGCACCAATGGTGGGACTCGGAACAGGACCCCGGCCACGAGCCTATGGGGAGAGTGAGGCCTCCAATGCTGGTGGGGTGCAGGTCTGTCCAAGCACTGCAGAGCCCTTGGGGAGGCCAGTTGTGATGGTGGTCCCAGCTGTAGGGATGGTGGAGGGCAGCAGCCCCCTGGAGCCGTTGGGGCCTGCACCACAGCGAGGCAAGGTAGTGGTGGCCCCCACAGGACTTGAGGGTCAGTGCCCAGCCATTGGTGGGAGCATCCCTGCTGTCATTGTCACAGACTTGGGGGGCCCAGAGGAGGAGGCGGGTGCTGTCCCTCCTGGCACCCTGCCTGTCCGGAAGCTGTCATCATCCTCAGCCTCTTCCACTGGCTTCTCCTCATCCTGGGAGGAGTCTGAGGAAGACATCTCCAGTGACCCTGAGCGCACCCTGGACCAGACACCGGCCTTCCTGCAGACTCTAGACCAGCAGAAGCCCCGAGTGGTGAGTCTTGCACCAGCCTGGGGGAGGTGGGGTGAGGGCTGGCAGCATCCCCGCTCAGAGACACAGCTGCAGCAGGAGGGCAGAGGTCTGTCACAGCAGAAGTCTGCAAGAGAAACTTTCCTGTTACTCAGAGGCACTTGCTTTCCCTTGCGTGAAAAGCTTATCCCTGTTCCTAGTCAGAAAATCCTCTGCTTGCAGGAGAGATCAGTGGTCACTGTCCCACTGTGCATGGCCCTTGCAGAGCTTCCCCAGTGCTGCAAGCTGCCTGCTGGCGGGCTTAGCATGCACCTGCAGACTGCAGCCTTCTGCTGACATGTGGTTACCAGCCTCAGCTTTCCCTCAGCACAGCTTTCCTGGGTGATGGAGGTTTCCCATGTTTTACATGAGCCCAAGGGAGAATTTATTTCCTTGTTGGAGTCGAAACTGTGTGGGCTAGCTGTCTGTTAAAATTTATACTGGTGCCTGTCACCAGTAGTGTCTTGTGAGCCTTTCACATGGAAACAAAAATCTCTAGAATTTCTGGTAATTCCCCTTTTGAATACAACCTTTTCTGTTTGGGGTATCTTACATTTTAGGTAAGCGGATTTTTATTAGTTATATGGAGTTCATTTGTTTCTGGATCTTTGTTGTGAGGCTGGTTGTGATGCTTCAGGCAAGAGAAAGCATCAGTGTTGTATTACCCTCAGAGCAGAAGTGTGCCCTCAGAGAAGAGGGCTTTGAGGCCCTCTCCAAAGGCAGACACTCATGAGATTTCTTGCATCAATTGGAGAGTTCATTCCGTGTCGGAGTGCTCCGTAGAGCGTGCTTTCCTCTGGGCTGTCACTCCATTAATTCAGAGGTCTTTGAACCACTCCACCCTAGTTCCAGGTGCCCATCACGAGGTTCCCCAACCAGCACTTGGGTCTCTCTCATCCTCTCCCTGTGAGACGTTACATTGATTCAACCTCAGCACTGCAGCCTCACACTGACAAACCCTGAAAAATGCAGGACAACACACTTATAAGAGTTTTATAAAGGCCTATCAATTTTGAGTGATGTGGTTCCCTATGTTTAGCTTTCTGTAGACACATGCTAGTGAAACTCTTGGTAAGCTCAATGACACAAGGAAGACCAGTGCAGAGAAACATCTATATAAAGCAAAGGTATCAAACTCATGAAGAACTGATAGACTGTGGTTTATAGGACACTCATCAGGCTGAAATAAATATCTTTGCTTTTCTACTTCTTTCGTTGTGTTGCAAGATCTCAGGCTCAGTTCTGCTCAGGATAGAGAAGCAGTTGAGTAAAAACACAGTTAATGAAGTTACGAGTCTGCAGCTCATCATGTTTTGCAGACAGCTTTGTATTTTGGGGCTCTCAACTGATGAATCAGCTTGCTCCCTTTGGGAGCTGCTACAATCCCTCTCTTGATTAAATTCTGCTGGTTTTGTGTGCATGAGCTGTAGTAATCTCTGCTCTATTCTCCATAGTAATGACTGTTCCTAGTGCCATATCCCACTGATTTTCTGCGGAAAACAGTTTGCTGATTGGCAAAATCATGCCTGACAGTCTTGTGGAAAGCTTCCTGCAGCCTCCAGCTGACTGTGCAGCCTCCCGTGGCCTCCAGCGAGCTCAGCCAGGCCGGTGGCTCGGCAGTGAACAGACAAGGCTCATTTGTGTTGCCAAAAGGCCTGGATCAGAACAAGTTCAGATCTGGTCTAAGATTAGAGTAACTTTGCTGGGCTCAGTGGGACTACTCCAAGCTAAACGAGATGAAGATCTTTGTCCAAAACATGTTAGGCAGCCTGAGGAGATGCACTTGATTTTGTGTTTCAGTGCTGGAGTTGCCTAAGCAGGAGCAGCTGGGCTGATTTACAGTGACACTTTCTGCTGAGCTCCACAGGTCCTGTGCAGGGCAGATCGCTGGCTTTGGCAGGTTATAGTCAAATTCTCAGCAGGATTGTGCGCAAATGCCCAGTAATTCAAAGCTGATTCATATAAATAACACCCAACTTTGTGTACCAGTTGACACCATCTTTTAAGGCCATAATGACAGCAGAAGGCAGCTACTGAATCAGTCTCAGGTTGCACACTCATTTGTTTTCATGAACTCACTATTTCCTTTTAATAACGCGCATGGTCTGGAAATGAGTTATGTGATGGGGGATAATGTGTGAGAAGCTCTCTCCGCAACTCGTGCTTTCCTGTCAAAATAAATCCTGGGAGACCTCATTCAACAGAAATCAATGTCGTGCCTCCGGGTTGAGTAGATAAATGCTGGGCAGGCAGAGAACTCTTCCTGTCTGCAGCGGGTGCTGCTGGTGCAGGGAAGGGCTGTTGTACCTGGAGGAGAGGTAATGACGAGCTACAGGAAAACAACTCTTGCTGCAGATACGTTCTGCACCTCATATCTCAGTGTATTTACAGATTGGATAAACAACAGCCTTGCTTCAGCCCTTCCTTTCTGATGGCTTTCTGGCTTAGCAGATCTGTTAGGGATGTCCGGCTGTCTATTGTAGTTCCTTCTGGTGTTCCCAGGAAACAGGCAGATCTCTCTGGCTAGCACAGACTCATCCTCCACTTGTACTTTAGGGAGGAAGCTTCATTTGTCGTCAGGCTTGCAAATTGGCCAGTAAGAAAATGACGTTGCTTAGCAAAAGGAGGGAATGAGGCCGCTTTTTTTGGACACTGTGACCTGGAGCAGCTTGGTGGCTGACACGAGCTCTGCCTTTGTTTATTGAAACAGTTTACTTGGTACATTGCCTGTCCCAGGAGCAGTGAGGTGCCCAGTGGGCTGTGGAGCACTGGGATGCAGTGGCTGTGCCATGGTTATAGCAGACTTCTGAAAGGCAATGATATTAAGTGCCGCCTGATGTTTTGCTGTTGTCTAATTTCAAGTCCACTTAAAGTCTGAGTAAACCTCCACGTAAGGGCTTTTGCAGCTGTGGCTTTCCCCGGGCTGTGGGTTGCTGCTAGAGAAACCCCACACTTGTTTATTGATGCTTGCAAGGTTTCAAAGACACTTGAGCAATTACACTTCTCGGGCTGCGTGGGAGGGACAGCCTGTCCAGGCAGCATGCTGGGATGGGGGCATTGCGGTTGGACAACGCTGCGGGGCAGCCCTCGCTGCACACCCCTAACAACAGCAATGTGGGCAGTTGGGGGAAGGAGCAGGTGCCTCTGCTCACCCACCACCCAAGCCAGAGGGGACATGTTGGCTTTTGGAAGGTGACTGCCTCTGTGATGGTGGGTCTCATGTTGAGGGGCCATTTCTCTCCTCCTGGCTGATCACACAAGTTGGGTGTGTAGGGGAGTGAGAAGGTGCTCCCTGTCTCACAGTCTGAGTGGCACAGGTAGACCAAGATGGTGGCCTGGCTCCTAAGGGGAATTTCACAGACAAAATGAGACTCATTCTAAGTATGACTCCCCTGGACTTCAATGGGAAAATACAAGTCTGTGAGTTTTGCTGTTCCTGTGGACCCTGTCTGCTCTTCCCAAGGGAGAGCTGATAGACCAAGGAGGCTTGGCCCAGTCTTGCAATCTGTATGCACCCCATAAGCAAAAGATATTCCAGCACTAGTTATTAACAGTGGGTCATCTTCGTTGACTTAAATCCCCTAGTTTGACAATTCCTCTGCAACTAGAGGCAAAATAACAGATGAGTGGAGGGGAAAGGCAGAAATTGTGCAAGTGGGTACGATAGAAAAATGAGACGTCAAGGGGAAAAAAAACATCCTTCTGGAAAAACAGTGCAAGACACTGCAGTGTTCCTCTTCCTGGCTTTCCCACAGCTGCTGTGGAAACACAAGGACATAGAGCAGAATAGTAATCAAGCGACTCTTGGTACACTGTGAAACCCCTGCTCCTTTCAACAGGCAGAGCAGCTTGCTCAGGATGAGACTTCCATTAACCTGTGCAAAATGGCAAGAGCTTCATGAAGAAGCTAATGGCATTGCTGCTGACAGGCAATTTTTTAATTGATTTATTTGTTTGCCTCGCAATGGCTGTAACACATTTCAGAAAGGAGCCAAGTTTAGACAGGGTTAGTGTCAGCCAAGGGCCTGTGGACCCTTGCTTTATTTCACTTTGAGATGTTCCAAGGCATGAGCTGACAACAGTGCTCCTGATTTGTTCCTATTAAAAAAAAAAAATCAAATTAAATTCTCTTTCATTCCCTTTCCTTGCTTGTCACTGTGAACAGAAAGTCTCCGTGTAACAGAAACCATGACCACACAGCTGTGGTGACACATACGAGCCCCGTGAATGTATATCTTTACACTGACTCTGTTTATGTATTTTACTCCTTCCTTACATCACATGTGTCTTAAAAGGTCCTAAGCTTATAAGCTTGTGAGGGGTATCACCATTTTAGTACCTAGCATATTAGGGTCCTGCTTGCTCGCTCTGAAGAGCGACTGTTACTCCAGCAATATATATTGTTGCCCAGGGAAGGTGCTTAGCACACCGGGTAAGCTGCCAAAGGATGGTGCCTCCTTCAGCCCTCCTGTGGGAAGACTAGGAGGATGAGGAGAGTGAGGTGGACACCTCTGTGTTTCCAGTCTCCCATCACAACACAGCATGGCATGTTTTGTCTGCTGGGATGAGGTCAGGAGCCTCCATGCCTGGGGGCTGGAAAGTTCTTCAGCCTTTTTGTAAATGGAGGTTTTGCACTCCGGGGAGTTCACAAAGCACCACTCTTGATTTGGTAGCTTATCTTCTACCTACTCATGTGGCCTTCTCAGGGAATAAGCAGCTTTTTCATGGGCTGTCACCCACAGAGGCTAAGTGAAGATGCTGCCATAACCTAATGAGAGACAAATGGTGCTATTTCGAGTCCATTTTCATCAGCACTTTTTAGCTCATTGGGAAGGGTTTCTTCTCTGCTCACATTTTCCAGGGTTGACAGTGCAGGAATTACATGGCACATAGCAGGTCCTTTTCATAGAGGGACTTACTTGCTAGCACAGCTGCTGTCTCTTGCATATTTTGTTTCTCAAACATTTTTATAGTTAAAATATTAATAAAAAGTAGGAAAAAGCCCAAAGCATTTCCAAGGTGCAGGAAGAACAAGCATTTGGCCCATCATCCCTAGGGTCCCCAGCTCTGGAAAGAGCCACATTTCCTCCCCTTCTGAAGGGAACTGCAGGATGCCAGGAGCTTGGCTGGTTAGACTCTTCGAACGTTAAGCTGAATGTCTGCAGAGTGAAGTTCCTGGATTAGTGGAAACTTTACGGCTTTGTCTTTACCTTTTTAAAGTCTTGCAATGACAAAACTCAAACTGTAGTCAGCACCTGCCTCATGTTTTCCATATTATTTCTATAATGTTTTAGGACAAATTTGCATGTGAAGAAAATATTAGCACAGCACTGAGCTCTCTTATGCCCCGTGATGACTGAAAGCCAGTGCTGAGCTAATGTTTTCTTTATGTGGAAATCTGTTCTAACTCAATGGAGAAATAACTGCATCTATGTATGATGTTAAATGTCGCTTCAGTTGAGATTAGTCTTCTGTAATTGTAGAGATTATTTTGTTTATACCAGTAGGTAAATTTCTGTGGTAAATTTGACCTGCTTTCTTCCAATGAAGCCCAGCCAAGCTTTCTAAGAAAGATATGTTAATATTTAACAAACAATGAAAACTAAATGTTAACATTTTCAAATCAGAGAGTCATTTTGCAGCCTAATCCCTGTTCTCATATATGACTTTGCAAGGAATGTGGGCTTCCACACTTTCTGGGTCACTTGAAATGGCACTCTTATGGAGTTCATCTTGCTCAGCCTAGTTGGATGTCTCCTTGGGATGTCTCATCCTAAGGTACCTTTCCTCTCTGTTGACTCTGTTGGATTGTTAAGGACTAGCCCAGGAGTGTGTTTAAGATGGAAGAATCTGTTTCTAAAGTACTCGTGAATGTCTTCTATAAAATGTATCAGAATTTCGTTCTTATTCATACAAATAAAAAGCCAGGTTATGCATAGCCTGTGCAGTGGCTGCAGGTAGTCCAGGAAGCTGCTCCAGCCTGAAGTCTACCAGCTTCAAAAGCAAGTGCCTCCGATTTGGCTTTTAAATCAGTACTTAGGCAGCAAAGTGTGTGATTTGCTCTGTAACAAGGATGATCACCCAGCAGTGCCTTTCAGCATGAGTTGGTGTGGTTATGTTCAGAAGCCCAGGGTCTCCAGCTGTAAATTTCAGTCTGGGTGTACGTGCCATGGATACACTCAGAATTAGTGGAAGCTTTTAGAAAACTTTTAGAAAGCTTTTAGAGATTGTAGCTTTTTTCCCAGCCACAGTGGGAGTTCATCACCACAGAGCTGCTGTCATGGCTGTGTGCCTGTGGAGATCCTCACTGCCATAGTCAGCCACAGGTTGCGTTGACCGAGTGCTGGCATTTTTTGACTTCAGTTTTTCAGAGATAGACAATATTGGAATCTGAAGCTTGCTGCAAGCAAGACCTGTATTAGCCTTTTCCCTCTCACAATATTTATTTCAATGTTATACATTTCAGCCATGAGAAGAAAAAAAGTGAGCTTTTTATAGTAAAGAACATTTGTTTCATTAATGACATGGAAAAGGAGACAGCCTAGTAGAAAGAATTAAGTTCTTCCTTTCAGAACTAAGATTTACTGCCAGCCAAAACACAAGGATCGCTTTTGGAAGGAAAACTAGGGGGGTAAGACAACAAGTGCTCAGCACTTACAACTTCTTCTTCTAAGCAGTACAGTGTATTATCTGATCAGTGCTACACAACAGGAACTGCATTAGCATTCAGCACTACTGTGGTTTTAAGTAATAGTAAACCATCCCTTGTCTCCTTGAAAGATAGATACAGGCTTGGGAGTGACATACCAACGGACATTTTAAAGAGTTTGATTCAAAGGACAGGATCAGATTGTCTCTTCACTGTTTGCTTCACATATTTGATCTGCAAAGAGGTCGGCACCTGCAGTTGCCATGGTGTGGACCTCGCTGAATTTATGGGAGCTTTGCCTAGGGTTTCATCCTTGACTTTAAAGTCTCATACTTGAGGTTTTGCAAAATAGGGCTCTTGGACTGTGTGAAGCAGAGGGAGGGCTCAGCTTGCAGTCTTCACTGATACGAAGCTCTTTTCAGCCTGAATGCTTTGGGCTTTGCCTGAATGAAGACCAGTATATCAAAATACCATGAATAACCAGCACAACATCTTGGTGGGATGGCTATACCAAGAAGCAGGCCAAACCTCTCCCAGCATTTGCAGAAGGGACCACCAGAAATGCAGCACTGAGTGGAAGTTATCAGAGGGCTGAACAGCAGCAGCACCTACCTTCAGCATCACCTCCTCCTCCCCCTTTGCTTCCTGTCCCTTTGCCCTTGCTTGGGCAATTAATCTGCTGCAAGATAGAATCAAAGAACCCTCTTCCTTTGCTAAACAATTTCGCTTCTTTTGTTAGGGTCAGATAAAATGCTGATAAAAGCTGTTGTAGCTCCCCCAAAGCCAGCAGGAGCATGCTGCAGATTTGGTCCTTGATCGTTTTTCGCCTTGCTCTCCCCTGCATGTATCCAGTTACATCTTGTGGTAAATCCAACATTAAACTGAATAAATGAAGCAGAGACACAGTCCCCACGTGGGTTTTGCCCGTTGATAGGTACAGTACTTCAGAGCCTTTGGGGACAGGAGTTTTATAAATGGAAAGATCTGCAGGGTGACTTTTTGGAAAGTGCATTTTAGGGTTGGGTGGTTTTTTCTCATTTCTCACTAAGCAATTTCCAGTCCCTGCTGCTGGGGCAAAAGGCAGGAGTGGAGCTTGGCCTTCTACCACTGAGCCTTGTTCATTGCAGCTGTACTTTGACAAGCTGTTTTGGAGAGGTGTAGGAATAGCTTTTATACCATTGAGCTAAACACATTCAAACCTTTTAATTAAATGGGTACTTAAATACAATGGTTGAGGGAGTCCATATGTACCCCTCAAAAGAGAGAAGACCAGGGCACCGCGGAGGGACAAGGGTGAGGGAAAGGTAAGCAGTCTCCTTCTCACCATGTGGACCATAGGATTTGCTCTGCTGGCAGCGGCAAGCCCCGTTAGATATCCAGGGGCACCCTCCCACTGCAAGCAAGGTACAGAGCAGCTGAGGAGGCGATTAGCAACGTGTCCAAATGTAATATGGTTGTTATTATGGGTAATATATATTTAACACTCTGCAGGGACCACTCAAGCCTGCATCTGTAGGAAGGGGAAAAAAGTCAGGTTTGCTTTTTTGGCAGAGTGCAGATCAGAGAGTTCAATCTGCAATCTCGTTTGGTATGTTTTATGTGGGTGGGTTTTGTGAAGTTACAGCAAAGTTATTGCACCCTTAGGCTACTCACATTAAATGTTTCTCCAATTTTAGCAACATTCTTTCCAGACTCAGCTCCATTTGTTTTTATTTTCTCTATGGCAATTGATGAACCAAGTGTAAAATGTATAACTCCGCAGATCTCCTGTTATATATTCCTTCCACAGCTGTAGCTGAATCAGGACACAATATAATACAATGACATGTTGTAATGGCTAATGCTTTCTTTAATACATTCCAGATTAAAGGAGTCAACAAAGTTTACATATCCAAAGTCATACATTTAAACAATAATAACGACAAATTCCGAACCATTACATCTTGAGTGTGTTGAGGGGATTTTTTTTCTTTTTTCTTCCTATCTTCTTTGGTCTGACTAGTCTGTTTGTACAAAACTCGACAGGACAGATAAAAAGATGATGAGACAAACAACTTAATCCCTTAATAATGTCAAGTGGAAAATCCAACAACAGATTGGCAAGGAACTCAAATAACAACTGCAAAATGGCCCTTACTGAGGACTACAGACCTAGTTTAAAAGGCCAAGCTTGGGATATAATTAGAGATGAGCCTGAATCAGTGCCCACAGGTTCAAACATTTCTTTGAACTCTGAAATGGAGCCAAGTTCCCTTTTTTTTCATCCACGCCTGCATAGCATCTGCTTAGCTCCATTGAAGCCAGTTTAGTGTTGCCTTGTACCTTGTGCTGCCCACAGCACCCACACAAAGTGACTGTGAAAGGCCCCAGGGTGGTATTTCCACCTCTGGGTGCTGTTGCCCATGGGTGCATGGGGTAGCAGGGGGTGTGCATTGCCTGGGTAGGTGCCTGTCATGGCAGCATGAGGAGGAGGAGGAGAGAGGGGCCCCAATTGCTGGCACCTTGATTGCTGGCACCACACTGGCCTCTGAGATGCATCATCTCATCCTGCTTTTGGTGGGGACTGGCACACAGCAGCATCCCCCCATGGAAACCCCCATTCCTGCTGCTTAGGGCAGTCTCCGGCTGGCATTAATAGATATGCCTTGAAACCAAGGAATATGCTCACAGAGGTAGGAGGTACTCACCAAGCAGATTCAGAAAAAAGAGTGTTAATTATTGTCTTCTCAGAGCTGTATTTACTTAGAGCTGCCAGCCCTTCACTCTGGGGTTTCATTATGGGAGTGTCTTACTGGGGTGGAGACCAGGACATCTAGAAAGGAAACAAAGGAAAGAGATTTTAGAACTGTGTCTTATCTCTATCCACCTGAGTGACTGTTGTGTTTTAAGAGAAAATGTGAAACCCATTGTTTGAAAAACCCCTGACAAGGGTGCTCTCCCAGCTCTATTGTTTTCATGTTCTCCTAGGAATTTGTATATAAAATGTTCCCAATCCAGCTTATCTCTCCCTGCTTGACAAATCCTGTGTATCCCTTCTGTACTTTTAGCAGAGTGGGAACTAACCTTGATCTTTTTGCAAAGCCAACAGAATTGCCTTGTTGCGTGTCACGTTGCCACCTTCACACACAAACAGTATGCGTCGCAGTTTTTGAGCAAGATGTATGACCACAGAAAAAAAGCCTGCATAAAGCTCATACTTCCTTTGGAAAAGCAGCTCTGAGCTGAACTAGACTCTCTTGGAGGAGGGAGCAACTAATGTTGTCTGGGTCTCGTGGAAGCCCCCTTGCACAGCAGGTTGAAACAAATAGCCTGAAGCCAGGGATACAGCTCAGCTTCTCCATCATTAGCAGCCCCTCATCTTTGTCTCATCTTAAGGAGAAAAGACCTCTCTCCTCAGGTTTCTGCTTTCTCATATTACCCTTCATTGCTGGAATGGCTTTTTCAAGCCAAGGAAGTCTAGGTGCAGGAGTCTAGGTGGTCAGAAGTGACAATAATATTAAGCAGGTGCTGGGCTAGTAATGAGAGGGAATGCAGACGTAGCATGATGCCACTTTTGTTACTCTTCTCTGTTCCTGTATTGTACAGCCTGACCAGCTCTGATATTTGGTCTTCAAGCTTTTGGGCTGCTTAGAGGCAGTTCCAGATCCCAGGTTTGTTCTTGTGGATGGGAATCCTTCCTGGAAGGGAGAAAGCCTAGAGGAGCCTGTTTAATACAGGCTGATCTCATGCTTGAGCATATGCGGGAGTTGACCTTTCTGCACTGAAATAAGAAGTGATGGGAGTAGAATAAATCACAGCCTTGAAAGAAAAGCCATCCATGTACCTTAGACTTGTACCTCAGCAGAAGGAGTCAAGATAGGGAGGCTGAGAGAGCTGCAGAGGAGCCAAATGACAGATTCGAAAAGTGATCTTTCAGCAATGGGTTTGGTGGATCTTTGCAGAGCAAGCCTGCAGGGGAAAGGCTATTGACGTGTGAAACTGAGATATGAGGTTATGAACCTTGGAGCTGAATTTTAATTAGGTGGGTAGATTAGACAGACTCTGTTAGGGATGTTACCCTGAAAACATCTGCAGGACTTACAGACAGGTTGGATGTGAGGACTGAGAGAAAGAAATCCAAGTTTTCCATTTGCTAAAAGTTTCAGGGTAGGAGCAAAACCCTCACAAATGAGAGGGATAACATTTGCACTCGTATTGCAAAGGCATAAATTGTTCTACAAATTGCCAGGCTGCAAAGAATCAAATGAGGATGAGGAAATCCCTCTGCATGGTGGTCTGTCAGAGCCCGACTCCCTCTCTGGTCTCAGGAGAGGGTGAGCTCAGAGCTTTTCCAGGGCAGCCACGGTGGAGGGTTGGGCTGCTCTGTCCCGCAGAGCCCATCACTGCCTGGAGAGATGCTGGGGTTTGCCCTCCTGGCCCACTCTTCCTCTGGAGTATCTGTGCTCTTGTCCCCAGGGCAAACAGACCCCCAGCCTCATCTGGACAAACCCTGGCAGGACAGAAGATTGTAGGAACTGTCTGGAGCTGGAAGAACAGTTTTTTGGCAGAGAGTAAATTTTCCAGCAAATGTCAAGAGGGAGGGGGAGTCAAAATGATTCACAAATTCAAATACATTTTCTGAATACTTCTGGCCTAGAAAAAATACAGAGGTGGGGGAAGAGGGAGGGATGTTAAAAATAGCAGAGTGTCATTCTGACACTTTCAGAATGAACTGTTTCATTTTGGGAATAGTTTGTTTATGTTTTGCAATCATTTGAAATGTAGATTTGATTCAAAATGGCATTTTTCACTTAAAAGTTGACCTCACCACTGAAACACACTGAAAGAAGAAAAAAAAAAAAAAAGTTTTTTTAGAACTTATATAACCCAAAATGAATTGCCTCCTTTTGCTTTGGCTCCAGATAAGACATTTCAGAGTTTTCCTTCCACAGCCCATGATTTTAGCTGTGTTCAGCCCAACCTGAACATCTCTTCTCCTCTAGTTTTTCAGTTGAGCTCTGATGTAAAAACACCTGTGCTCTGTCCAGCTCCCGTGCTGTCCAACCTTCAAGTCTAATGCCATGGAGCAAATACTTTAATCTGAGGTCAACCACATGTTGCCGTGATTCAAACTGAAACTTGTGGTATCAAATGAATAAGAGCTGTAGGTTTTGTAGATAACTGGCAGCTTCTCCGGAAGATGCAGTGTCGAACCTCATTTAGAAAAATAACCCAAACTCCTGGGGCCCTGAAATCTGATCTAGAAATCTTCAGAGAAGCCAGAGTTTGCAGACAGCTGAATGGCAGACTTTCACTCCCTCGACACTCACGCTGGTCTCATTCAACTGACTCATTAAAGGGAAACAAGCAAACATCTAGTAATTACTTTGCTGTAGCCAAGACCTGCTGCAGAGTTTCCCTGGGCAGAGGGGAAGGAACACGTGCATTTGCTATATGGTGAAATGTCATTGAGGTTACTGTTCCTTGCTGTGTTTTCTGCTTGGCTGGGACACATGCCGTTTCCTCAGCTGAAGTCCAGCCCTTGGTGTCTGGAAGGAAGCCTCTTTTGCTAAGATTTACCTTGACTGTCTTCCGAGCCCCTTCCCTCTGTGCCATGGGAGGGTTTGGGCGCAAAAAAGGGGGAGAAAAAAGATGCTGTGTTGTGGGACGGCAAACTTTTTAGCAGCAGCCCCTCTTGGGCAGGGGTCATAGGAAGGAGCTTCTCCATTCCTGGGTTTTACCTGCAGTAGGAAGGTTCATAGGTTCATAAGCATTTTTCTGGCCTGCTGTAAGTTTAGCATTACTGAAGAGTGGATCTTATGGTGTGGACAGGATATAGACATTTTTATCATTGAGTCGTGCAGAGGTGAGGGGCTGGCAGCGGCCGAGCAACAGAGTGGGATGTTCTCCCTGCTGGCCCAGGCAGCGATGGGAGCTTGGATGTCTCTGCTGCTCTTTGCAGTGGCTCTGGGTCCCTTGGCAGTGGGAGGTGATCAGTGCCTGCAGTGGGACAAGAAATTGAGGCCAGCGTGCATGAGCCAGCTCTGCAGCTCCCTCATCCTCGCATTTACTGTTAAAACACTGCCAACTCAAGCTCTCCCTTGAACAGTGAGGATCACCTTAAAAACCACCAAATGTTTCAGGGTTTTTTTGGAAGTGCTGCATCTGATTGTTTTCCTAGTTTCTATTTCTTTAACTCACAGATGGGATGATTTTTCAGTCTTTTGTCTGCAAGCCAAAAGGCTAGAAATGTACTTGCTTTTTAAAAACGAAAGCTCAGCATCTCAGCCACCAGCCTGCAGGAGCTGGAAGCGGTGAGAACAAGGCAGAGCTCACGCTAAAACTGCGGGAGCGGGCAAAGGGACTGTTGAAACCACTGCTTCTCTCAGCCGAGAAATGGGCTGAATGGAAAGAAAGGCCAGAAGGGCAGAGTGTCAAATGATTTGTCTTTCCTGCAGCAAATGGAGAACACCAGATCTCCCTCCCTGCCCCAGCCAAAACAAAAAGCCCATGCACAGCTTAGTAATGCGAAATCTGCCTTCCTGTTTGTATGGGTGTTGCGAGGCCTGGGATAGCAGGTGGCATTCAACCCTCGCATCTCCACCGAAGCTCAAACTCATCTCCCAGGCGACATCTGGAGGTAGGGGCGTAGGTACAGGTAACACGTGGTCACTGGAGAGCAAGGACCGTACAAACTGCACGCAGAGGCTCACACCTCTTCCACATGGACTTTTTATATGAAACACAATTTGAAAACTAATTTTTTTTCCACAAAGGTGATTCAGAGATCTTTGACACAAGCAAATGCCAGAAGATGGGGAAAACTGCTCTGGTTCTGTTAATCTTCAAGTGAGGAGGCAGTGCAGAGCCTGCTGGCCAGCACTTCAGTACAGATTTTAAGATACGAGCAAAAATCTCGACTTTCCGCTAAACAATTGCATTTGGACAGTGATCTATGGAAGGTTGTACGCAACTTTTGACAAGGAATCTTAGGCTCTGACGTGCCCAGAAAATACCAAGCAAGGTTGTTGAACCATCCTAAACCACCTTGTCATTGAATGGTGCAGAGGTGCTGTGTGAAGTGATGCCAGGTGTTCTCTAGCAGCTCTAAGGGTATTTGGATGTCAGTTTGCTCTCACTGGATATGCTGACACCTTCTTCAGTTTGCCTCTTAGATTAAGACTCTGCAGTGTTCACTTTTCTCCTTTCCAGCTGATAGGTAGATGTCTTTACTCCCTCAAGGGGAAGGAGGCAAGGATATTATTTTTAACGTGCCCTTAAGAGATATTACTTGTTTAAAGGGATGTAATCCCCAAAGCAAAGGCATGAATGTTGGGTGTATCCCATTTTCAATTGGTGGGCTGTGCACTTTTCTCGGGTGCTCGGTCTGCAGGGTTAACTTCAATGTAATAGCACCAGGAGAGCAGTTTTGAAGGTTGTATACAACATGCAGATGGTCTTCTGGAGAGCAGTTGTCTTTGGAAGACTAGCTAAAACGACTGTTCACGTAACAAATAGAATTAGAACATTTTCAGGATATGAAATTAAGGGAGGAAAGCAGCTTTACTGGCTATTGTCAGAAACAGAGGCTTGCATAACAGCAGCATTTTCCATATACTAGCAATCAAGTTACTTGCTTGGGAATTAAATTGCAAGTCAGTTTAGACAGCGTGGCCAGCTGTAATGTAACACATGTTACAACACACATACTGAATGTTATTACTTGGTGTTAGTGTTTATTGAACCGAGTGGGGATTTGAGAAACACACTTTGGCCCAGGAGACACAATATGATGGCACTTAACGTCGCTAAACCAGCACAGTTAGCGTTAGAATTTTGGGGAATAAATTCTACAGAGATAAAATACTTTGGAAAATACCTGCTAATCCCTTGAAACCCCTAAGACATATTAATTTTTATACTGGGTAATGAAATGCCACAGATTTCACCACTAATCTCAAAAAATGTCCTGTGGTTTTGGATAAGCAAGAGGGACTCCAGGTGTAGGTTCAGTGGCTGATTTTGCAGCAGCAGTTCCAGCTGATCTCACCGGAAAGTGTTTATTTGCTGCTGTCTGCTGGCCCCTTTCTATTTTCTTTCACTACTGCAAGAATCAGAGACAGCAAAACAGCTCACTCACTCCTTGAACTATACTTCCTTATCATTTTTGTGGAGAAGAACCAACACTCTAGAACCTCACTTCACTTCATTTGCAAGCTGGGAATGAGGTTGGGCCAAATCATCTCTGTCATAGCTCAGTTGAATCTGGTGGGCTTGTCTGAGGGATAGACCTGATCTGAAGTAAGAGTAACATGAAACGCAGATGGGCTGGGTTAGTGCATTGTTTATATAAATGGCTAGACCCTGGAGATCTGCCCATGTTGCAAAATCCCCCCTCCCAGCTGGGTCTGTCAGAGGTCCCTTGGAAAGCACAGCATGGGCAGACCAGCAACAAAATGTGGCATAAAGACTGAATTTCCCCTCTCTTTGTACAGTGGGTCTCTTGCAGTCGGAGTTGAGGACCACGTTGACAGGGGTGCCTGTGTGCAACACACCAACTGTGCTGAACCGGCATCTCAGGTCAGATTGTCATGCCCTCCAAAGGGAGTGGAGTTATAAATACATTTTTGAAACAAAAATAGGAACCATCCACCAGAACTATTTCTGATGACTGCAAAATAAAGTTAGAATTTTGGGTTTTTCCTCTGTTTCTTAGCAGGGCTGCTGAGCTCTCGAGCAGAACAGGAAGTAGGCTGAGGAGCTGTTTGAGTAACCAGAGTCGTCAGATCAATGGAAAAAGTGGTTTGAGTACATTTTGTGAAAGTGCAGCCAACAATTTTGAAATTACTGGAGTTTCTCTTCCTAGATCAAGACCAGTGTTCATGCCAGGGGGACTTATGTCTACCACTGTTGTGTCTGTAAGCAAACAAAGAGTTTCTTTTTGATGATGTACAAAATATTCACTGGGGGTGAAGCAAAAATCTTTCCCTTGGTGTCCTTGGATCAGATTCCAGATGAGTTAGTCTCTCAACATGATCAGGATCCTATGTAATTTGAAAATCCTACTGTGCTGTTTGGAAGACCAATAAACTTGCTTTTACTGGGAGTCGGGCATGGGGACGTCCAGGTAGGTGAGGAGGGAGAGGATAAGAGACATCATTTTGCTGTCAGGGAGGAAGATGCACAGTTCTCAATCTCAGAATTGAGGCTGGTCCTACATTTTAGTGACACGTACAGCTTCTTCCGTGTGTTACAAGCTCATCCGAGAATTGGATTCATGCCAAATTAATCTTTCAGGGGAAGCAGAGCTGGGTTGAATATATCTCCAGCACAGATAATTCAAAGGAAGTGCAACTTTTAAAAAACCATGTGAAGTGCCTCTAAGAATCTACCTGTTTTTTCCTGCTTTCTTTTTTCCTTTTTGTCTTTCCTCCCCTTAGTCCCACATTTTGCCTCTTTGCTGTCTCATCGTGTCACCATTTCCTTTTTTTCCCCCCATTCCTTGTCCTTACAGAGGCATACAAAGGGTTTTTGATCTTGTCACATGCTCCAGCTGGAACTAGAGCACGACTCTTTTCTGACTGTATTTTCTCCAGGATTTAGTCAAGTTTAGCTGCAGACGTGCCCCAGCTTTTCACTGATTGTCTTTTCAGCTGTCCTCCGCTTGCAACACTCCCCGTTGTGGCTGGGCAAAGGCCGGTTCAAGCTGCAAGTGGTGGCGATGCCGTGAGTGCAGGGAGAGCAAGGGGTGGCACGGGTGCCTCTGGCGAGTGGGATGGGGTGGCTGTGGGGAGGGAGGGGAGCGGCGTGGGAGAGCAGGGCCAGAAGAGAGAGATAAGACGGACAGGAAGGGAGCAAAGGGGAAAGGCAGGTGGAAAAGGGAAATGACCACTGAGGCCAGGAAGACTAAAGAGAATGCAAGGGAAGCTGCGAAGCCATCTGGGAATCTGCTTTAGCCACGTGTAAATCGCACACGTCCTTGCGGCTTCCCTCTCTGCGCAGAGCAAAGCAGCACCCAGAGGAGGCCGGGCAGAGTCAGGATGGCGGCGTGCAGCTGTGTGGGGTGAGCCTGTGTGGGTGCAGGGCTGGGGTAGAGCACGGGGGGGACACAGGAACCAGCACAGCACAGGTGTGGGGACAGCCCCATGCAGGTGTGGGGACAGCCCCCACGCATGTGTGGGGGCACGGTGACAGCGGGCACAGGGCTGAGGGGAAGTGAGTGGGTGCCCCGAGGTGGGGTGTGGGAGCGGACAAAGCTCTGGCAGAGCTGAGTCCCACAAGGACGGGGGCGGAGGGTGATGGAGCCGCTGCTGTGTCAGCTTGTGGGTGACAGCAGGAGCAGAGCGGAAGGAGAGATGGGTGCTGTGGGGTGGAGGCAGACTGGGCAGTCAGGGAGAAACTGAGTGCTACAGCTGATCAGGGGATGGAAAAGGAGGAAACTGTGGGGAAAAACTGTGTGAAAAGTTGCAGGTAGTGGAAAAAAGCATCACAGAAGGCTGGAATGGAAAGGCAGGGGAGAAAAAAGAGAGCTTGGATAAGGTTTTAAAAGCACTTAATGATGTCTGGGGTGAGATTTGTGGCAGTTAGATCTGAGCCAGCCTCCCTTTGTGGGCAGAAAGAGGCTCCTGCAGAGCACAGTGTATGTGACCTGCCTGCACAGCACGAGAGGAGCTGTGGCTGCGTGATGCTGTGACTGTGCAAGGAGTTAACCAGTGTAGTTGCAGTCATCTACACTGAACATGTCTAAAAATAGGGGAGATGAATTGCATTCCCAAGGACAAAATGTAACAGTAAATTAATACAAATAATCTCCTGTTATCTAGCCCAGCATATGCATGCCTTCTCCATGTGTGTGCGTGCTGGAGGTGTGTGCCCCAGTGCAGGTGAGTGAACACGAGGTGCATGTACCTGGCTGAGAGGTTCGTGTCTCGTATCTTTTATGCAGATGTGCTCTGCACCTCAAATCCTGAAAAATTGGGTCATGATTCTGGAGCAGACATTAGATCCTCAGGTGTCTGCAGTTTGTATTGTAAATTGTTCCCAAGACTTTCAAGGAAGAGCAGGGAGATGTGATGCAGTTTCAGAGGGGACTGCTGCTGACCCCATCACTTTCTGCGTCTCAGTGGAAGGAGCTGCAGGGTTAATCCAGACCCTCACCTGGCTTTAGCTCAGTTCTGCAGGCTGCTTTCTCTGGCACAGAGCTCCTGTCTGCCTCTGCCAGAGGTGTGGGTGTTACTTTGCTTTAACTCATGCTGGGAGGCACCAGCATGACAGGGAAGAAAGATTCCTGGTCCCCAGTGGTGACATTTGCCCCATGCCAACTCGCCAGCTATCTTGAAGGAGACAGCTGATTTCTCTCCCCTGGTGAGAGAACTAATTAGGAAAGAATAACACCACATCTCTGCAAGGACACCCATAGGACTGGCCAAGAGAAACTGGGGCACACACAGTTACTTTGTGGGATCCCTCACACATGGACTAGGCTGGTGTGGATGTTCTGAGCAGGTCACGGAGCTGGAGCCCATCTGCACTGGAGACGTCCTCTGGCTGTCCCAGCCAGCTCCCAGCAGCCCTGCTCTCCTTCCCCATCCCAGTCCCCAAGCTCATCCCAATCTCCAAAATTAGGTCTGCAGGCCTCATCTTTAAAACTCTGTGCCATTAACATTCACAGGCATGTCCTTGGCTGAAAATACCCCCAAAAGATAGGTAACAAGAGGATGCGTGCAGTTTGACTGTAACTCGGCCTCGTGTTTATTGGTAGGAAAAGCTGTGAATGTGGCAGTTTACTCATGGAGGTTGTGAGTCTCTGGTGCTATCAGGGCTTGTTTAACAGTCTCCACTGTGGAAGCAAACAGTTTTAATCTAGAGAGGGTGACGATGGGCAAATGATTTTAGTGCTTGGGTCTGATGAGTTGTAATTCAACTCCTCTTTCACTTGGTCCTTTACTGCAGGCTGCTCATTCTCATGCTGCGCATTTCCTCTGCCTGCAAAAGCACTTAGAGAAGCTTGGATCCCCAAGTCACATAGTCTCAATATTTATGCCCCCTGGATGATTTTCCAGGGAAGCTCTTAGTCTTGCAAGTCAAGAAAAGACGTATATTTGTCAGAACTAATACTAACAAGGCGCGGAGTTCATTCTAAGGCAGCAGGTGGGTTAGAAAGCCTTAATTCTGTGCAATTAATTTAGCAAGAGCTCCCTCTCCCCTTCTCTATGCTTTCATTTGCTTCTGTGTCCTGGGGTCTCAGAAGACAAGGGTTTTTAAAGGCCAATGGCCATCTTGAGATCACTTTCTGGCAGCACTTGCAGGAGCTGCACAGATAGATGCATCTGTCCCTGTATTTCCACAGTTGTGCTAGATGTTGAAACATGTTTTCTCACAAGAGCTATAGGATATTACTCCACTAAGTTCTTTAAATCTGTTCAGAGGGGATTAATAGAAACCAAGTAAGCCCGGTTCTGATTAACTGTAATAGTTTCCAGATTATTTTGTTCAGGAGCCTGTGTGACAGGCACATTACTTCATGCCTTCCTCTGTTAGCCTTCAGGCTGAAAGTGAAAAGGTCCTGGTAAAGAAGACATGTCAGAAGACACACAAAGTCTATATGTGGGAATATATAGCCTGCTAACTAATAGGCTTCAAATGAAATGTTTAAGATCATTGCAAAAACTTCTCTATTCCTTCCTTTCTTTTTACCCTGTCCGGTTATAAAACATACAGTTTGCATGATGCAATTGTAAGGACGTGCACACAGACTTGGAGAAGAAATTGTTGGCTCTGTGCAGAGCCACCCTGGGGAACTCTGTTTTGCGATGCTTCAAGCCCACCTCTGCCAAGGGGAGAAGGGGCTGGGCGAGAACCCGAGCCACCCGCTGCCAGCTTTACAGGCTGGGGTACCCAGCTACATGTGGGATTTCAGCAGTGACCCTACGCTGATCATGTGGAAGGAACCGGACAGGATTTCTTCGCTGTGTGGGTGGCATTGCACAACAGCCTCCATGACTGATGGGCTGGGGCTGTCTTCACACTGAGGTTTCTCTTCATGCTCTGGCGATGGGGAGGGGGCTGCAGAGGCACCGCGTGGGCCGTGGCAAAGGCGCACAGCTTTCTGAGGGGATGAAAGGCTCCAGTCCAAACGAGAAGACAGCTGTTTGTGCTGCTTCATCTTCCTGTGAAACGGGGGCACGGCTGAGAACAAACACACCAAATGGCGCTTGCTCCAATCTGGGCCCTGTAGGCTGTGATGCTTTCATAGCTGAAACTCCTGCACAAGCATTTGCCCAGCTTTCTATGAAATACAACACCTGAGAAAGTGAAAGCCTTAGGTTTTGTAATATGTTAGACCTAACATCACAAATGCTGAGCCCCAGGTACATCACAGACCAGCATTAGCCCCGTGGCACTGCAGGAGCAGGACCCAAAAGGGTGTGTTTTTTCCTCAAAGTTGGTGTGAGCTCCAGCACGTGATGTGCAAGGCTTGCAGCAATGCTGGCTGGCTGCTCCCAGGAGTGTGCTTGCAGCGGGGCATCTCTGAGCATCCTGAACCAATGGGCTTGGGAGGGTCACAAAGTCTTCCCCTGGTGTGAAGTTCCTGAGCTGCTTTAGCTTCAGCCCAGCTCTCACATTGACACCAGTGGAGGATCTGACTGCTCTCTCAAACCAAACAGTTACATAAATAACGCGCAGCTTGAGCCATGTTAGAAAGCCCCACCCTTTTCCTGCAGTTCTAGTTAGAGAGGCAGTGCTGCTTGCGATGCTTTATTGTGACAGAAAATGAAGAGAAACATCAAAAAATAAGGTAATAGGACATTTGTTTTAAGGTACGCAGCTGGGTTTTTTTGTCTAGGGAGGGGGAGAAGGTACGCTTTCTTTGGTAGGTGTTTTTAGATTATATATGTTTAAGCAAGGAGGAGTAAAGTAGACCCAGTAATTATTATATACAACCTTAATTGTGGTTTTATCTAAGGAAGAGTTGAATTGGAAGAGATCATGTGCGCACCATCCAAATATTGCCTCACTCCTGGATGGCATTTTCAAATCAAAATAGTTTCATATGCAGATGGCAGCTGACTAACTGGTAGCCTGATGTTTCATCAGGACTGATACTTGCACACTCTTCTGGCCCAGGTGTGCTCTTGAGCATTCGGAGGCTGTCATTGAATAATTTGCTTCCAAGGAGCATGCTCAGCACAGATGACTTGACACAGTAAGGTCAGGCGGTTGGGTCGTCAGGAAGCAAGAAGAGCTGTGGGGATTGTTTAGACACTGCATGGGTAACCACACAGCAGCCACACAGTGCCATCTCAGGCCAAGAGATCTCAGGACTCCATTCAGAAGTGGTGCAGTGTGATGGCTCAGGTGACTGTCCCCTTTGGCAGTTCACATTGGCTGTCTGTCCCTCCACTCCTCTTACATGTGCTTGAATTTTTTTAATCCATCCATTTCTGCTCTCAAAGCTTCTGTACTTGCTCCAGTTAACACCCAACACTGCTACGGCAAAGCCTTAAAGGTGTGTTTAAGACCACAGGGTTCCCCAGGTTTCTGCATACTATGTGGGCATCACTCAGAGACTGAGCAGCACTGGTCCTGGGCCCTCAGGTGGTTTGTGCCTTCGTAGCACAGGGACTTGAATCCTGCTCTGTTTGAGGAGTGAAAGTGTGCTGGAGCTTCACAAACTGACCCAGAGACTGCTGTGAAGAAATTCAGTTGAACCTGTCTGCCAGGAAAGTCTCAGGGCTGGAATAAGAAGATTGTATGGGATAGGTCTGAGGTACATCAGCAGGGCTTTCATGCAGTAGTTAGTCCATCACATGCCCTCATACAGGAGTTGTGCAGCTGTGGTGCTGGAGCTGTGCCTCAGCTTCCCATCCACATGCTTGTGTGCTTCTTGTGGATGGCCTGGAAAAGACAGAATTTGAAGGGTGATGGGCACGTGTTGATTCAGGAGACATTCTGAAGGGGGAAACTGATGCACCAGCACCAGAACAAGGGACTGATGGCTTTAGGTGGCCCAGCCAGCCTGAATCCTTAAGGAGTCTTGGGGACAAACATGAGTCATTACTGACCAGGGGAAAGCTTAGCTAGGACTGCACCACCTGCTTTCTGAGACCTGTGCATTCTCTGTTGTTCCTTAACATTTTTCTCTTGGTTTGTGTAGTCCACACAGCCCTGTTGGATGCTGCTACATGTGGTGTGCTATTGGGCTACACGGCCCCATGGGAAGGGGTATGCTCCCCAGCCTCAGCCTCTCCTTTGCTGGAGTTCAGGCAAGTGTTTGTCTTTTGCTTCCATGGTCCATCAAAAGGTGTTCTTCCCAGGTGGGGTCTCTGACCTGCTGGCTGAACCCCACTTGTTTCTGTCTGTGCCAGGATTTCCACAGAAATTCCCCACTCCTCCTGCACTTGGATTTTCTCCTCCAGTTGATGGAACTGGCTCTTTCCAGCACCCCATCAGGCTGGGAGCTCTGCCAGCCCTCAGCCAGGCTCCACTGCCTGCACATAGCCAGCACAGGACAGTTGGGGTTGTCTCCGATGCCTGGCTGTTTGCTGCTGGGATAGGCAGCCCTAGGCTCTTCTCTGGGGAGAAGCAGCATTTCTAAGCCTTGCAGAAGTTTCATCTCTTTCAATCAAGGGTCTGTACAGCTCCTTGCAATGGTTAGCTCCATGAATTACAATAATCTCTAATTTGGCTAGTGCTGGGTCTTCTCTTTTAAGGATCACCTCCTAAAGTAACTGCTGAGCAGACAGGTGGAGTTGGATGTAAAAGCAGATGTGACAGGGGTGCCTGACCACAGAGACTTATACTGCCTTGTGCTGAGGGGAGTCCTTAACCTCTCGTGGAAGAGAATCAGTATGTTTCCTTCTTCAGATGGCAACTTGCCAAGGTGAGCAGGTTAGCACCGATAAAAACATCTCTCTCTGCAACCCTCAAACTGGGGCATACGAGTTTCCTCCTCACATTTGCATTTCTCTTGCAACCCCTTTCAGCTGGCCTAAGGCACAGTAACGTTCAGGTGGAAAAGCCCTTGCAAGGTTAAGTGTAAGTGACTTGAGGAGGAGCAGGAGCCTGAGCGCACACACCCAGGCACACGCACACAAAACCCAGAAACCTCACCTTCTGCTGGGAAGGTGCTCTTGCCACACAGCTGCTTCACATGTCACAGTCACCAGGGGTGGCAGGAATAGCTTACGTATGGCACACACTTGCCGCAGCACACACACATATGGGCAGCACATCTGCACATGCAGTGGCCACCATCACTGCCAGTGCCTGGACCTTCACAGCCAAAAATGTAAGCTGGGGTGAAGGACATGATCTGGGAAAGGCTTTATGTGTCCTTTGTGCCGTGGTGCGGGGTGTGGATGGGGACAGGAGCTCTTGCATCTGAACAACCAGAAGTGACATCCTTCCATGTCAGCTCCTGCTCTGTGGTGTGAGTGCTTCCACCCACACATCAACAGTGCCTGTGTCGTATTTACACTATGTGGACCCAATTCCAAAATGTCTTTTGGTTTTCCCTCCACCACTGGAAAGCAAAGCTTTCACCAAAATTAAGTGAAGTTTTTCCAAAAAAAAAGACTTCGGGATTTGGTCCAGTATGAAGGGTGCTTTTGCTTTTTGCTCCACAGAGATGACACACATCCCCAGTTGCTCTAATGGGTGAGGTCAGAATATAAAAAAGCTGCTAATGGAGTGTGGGGAGTGAGAAAGAGCTGGTGAACTTTAAACCCACAGCACCTTTGTGGCTCTCACCAACAAAACCTGACATAAAAAGCCTGCTGATTAGGACAGCTATTTATGAACCAGCCTCACAGAGTCATCAGTGGCATTCATTACAAACCCCAGAACCAGGCAGCGTATCCTGCATCGTCACTTCATGTCAGACTGGTACCCAGTTTGGCTTGATGTCTCACCGCAGCCTGTGGGAGGCTGGCGTGCTGGCTGCACAGGGACATGTCTGGGGAGCTCCGGCTGTTAGGCTGGGACCCAAGGTCCCTCCATTAGCAGGGGACATCCCGTACTGTGAGCACCTGCCCTTGTGTTTCTCTGTTATCAATAACAAGTCTCCATCTAGGCTTTCTGGATGCTATGTTCCCAAAGCTGGGAGTACAATCTGATGAGGTCTTGTTTTCATGGAAGGGCTGGTAGGAGGAGTCAGGTATCTACAAATGTGCTGTGGCACTGAAGGAAGCCTGGGGTGGGAACAGCTTCATCTTTTGGAGAAAGCTCAATGCGAAACCCACAGCTTGTGGCAGGTCTGCATCTCCATAGCCCTCTCTCTTTGCTGTTCTCCCTGTTACTGTGGCAGCTCCAGCAGTGGAGTCATGGCAGCCTGTCTGCAACCTTGGCAAGCATCGGACACAGCCCTGTGCCCTGGCCGGTGGGTGGCTGGGGATGGGAGTAGCCAGATGCAGGGGTTCCACAGCAGCTGCACTGGAGACGGGACTCAGCTAAGATGAACCACAGTGTGTAGCTGGTCCAGCCCAGCTTCCCATGCTGCACTGTCACCAGAAGGGTTGGGCACACCACCCTCCCACTTACCAAAGGAAAGTGCCCCAGGGGCAGATAGATGTGTTTGGTCTTGGCTGTTGAGCGTGGTTGCTATTACCAGGGACCTGGCATTGCTTCACTGGATTTGGATTATTTATGTGCTAGTTCTTGTCCTTTTCCCTTCTCTAATTTCCCTTAGTTACTGTCATTGTCCTCTCTTCTCAATGTCATTAATTCCAGGCACCAAATCCAGAGGGGTACTGACAACACTGATTTCTTGGGCAAGCTGCTGAGGGCTTTGTAGCCTCCTTATCAAACTTGTTCTTCAGTGGAAGCAATCTGGCTGCTTTTGTCAACCACTTCTGCCTGCAACCATCAGAGGTGACTTGCATGTCTCAGGATTCAGACAGTTTCTTTGCCTCTGAAATGCAGAAGGTTTTATTAAATGTGCGCATTTATACTATAAGGTCTTGGTGGTAATAGATCATCTTTTGATCTTTTATATTGTACAGGATGTACCACAAACAGGCCCTGATTCCTGTTTACTTTAAACACTATCACAGCATTACTACACAGGCTTTCCTGATTATTTCTCCTTCTCTGCTACAGGCCTTCCAGGGTTTTAAATGTTTCCTATTTATACATTGTAAAAGTCAAGGGGTAGATTTTGTAACCAATATGGTAAGGACAACTGAAATACAAACCTTTCCAGTAGAAAGTATCATTTTTGTCCAGGTGAGTGAGGAGGTAGATATGGCCCCACCATGACTGCAAGCACTGGAGAAGCTGCCCTGTTTTTTGGGAGACCCCAAGGAGGACTGGGGAGAGGGAGGGTGGTATGAAAGTAAGAGTGTCCCAGCATCTTCTCCCGGCTGATTTGGACTTCTCTGTACTTTTTTTTTTTTTTTAATGAGACCCCCAAGGCTCTCAGAACTTGTTTGTGTGAGCACATTTGCAGCTGTGGCGAGTGTCTGGGACACGTATAGGAGCCCTTGGCTGGGTGTTGTGAGGTGCAGCTAGGGGTGGTGAACACCATCTCACTTCCAGGGCCCACAGCTTCTGTGGGAATAATCCCACAGCATCCCTGTTGATCAATCAATCTACACTTCATTTTAGGAACGGGGAAGGCTTGGCAGAGAGGTCATTGTTTTCTTAAGCACCCATTTACCTTGGATACCTCTGTTTTGTAGCCCATTTTTTGATGGCAGGAACTGAAGAGCAGCTATTGATTTGGACAGTGTTTTGTGCTCATCCACACTGTCTGAAGGGTCTCAACCTTCCACACTCCAGTGTAGTGACCCTGAAGGAAAAACACTGGCCTCAGTGAGAGTATCCAGTGCCTGCAATCTGTTTAGGAGTACTGTTCAGAGCTCCCCTTTCCTTGCTCCTCAGCCCCTAGACTGACACCGCAGTCCCCCAGGCACACATGGTCCTCTGTCAGGGAGCCTTTAACAGGACTCTGTAACTTGTTTTATGTTCCTCTGTCAGGGAGCCTTTAACAGGACTCCGTAACTCGTTTTATGTTATTTTCCTTATTTATGACTGTAAAGTATGTTTCTTCCAGTCCAGCAGAAAACAAGTCAATGTAGAAACAATATGTGATTCAGTTTGCAGTGGTGCATCTAATTTACAGGAACTGGCTCCTTTGTACAGTACATGCTGTGAAATTGCAGGTTCTGCCTTGGCACTAGCCAGACAAACAGAGGTGACTAAGCAATCCAATTGATTTATGGCAATAGCCTTGCACAGAAGATCCGGGAAACCTCTGGGAAAACTGCCTGTAGCTTAGGGAATTGCCACCTGCAAATTATAAAGCCTCCCGGGCACAGCAGACCTGTCATCAGAACCTGAGGAGTGAAACATGAGGTGGGAGAGCACCTAGTTTTTGGGGCTCTGCTTTTCCCGGAGCTCTCCACATCTTGGGCTGCCAGCAGGTGAGGGAAGAACCTTTCCTGGCAGGATTGCTATGCAGGGGTGCCCAAGGCGAGCCAGTGACGATGGACTGCCGCAGTTGCTGTGGGAATTCCTGTTGCAGGTAGGGTTTTGAGGGTGGCAGGGAGGAGTGAGAGGTGCTTGGAAAGGTTGAGGCACAGCTGATTCTTTGTGGCAAAGAGATGGGAGAAGGGGAAGGTTTGGGCGGATGAAGAGCCTGAGTGCTGCAAAGCCGGGTGATGGGGGAGGGCAGAGGTCTGGTTTCAGGGCTGCCAAGTGCTTGTGGTCCCTGGAAATTAGTTGGACTTGAGGATACTCATTTCTGTGGCAGTGCAGTGTTTCGCGTCAGGCAAACTGTGGGCCACTGGCGATAGGCAGGTGCAGAGAATGCTTTCATGAATAAGGAGGCGAAGGCACTTACTTGATTTGACATATTCTTATGATAAAAAGGCCATCTATCGTAAAAGTGAATTTTTGTGCAGTCTCTGAATGTGAGCTCTGGTGTCTCTGTGGGCTGCTGGTAGACTTTAGATTTGGTTTTCTTCTTGCCCAACCAAGGGCGTCCCACAGCCCCACCACCCCACAATTTAGGTTTTACTGGCTTGAGCCGCAGAGAGATTTTCTTTCTCAATGGCAGCTGAGATTCTCTAAACCGATGTTGTAAGAAGCTGTTTTGCCAATGCAAGGTTTTTTGGGGTTAAGCAGACGGAGAAGAAGATCAGTTCAAAAGAATGAGGGCATTCAGTCAGCTGGGAGATACACTCAGATTTGCAGCCCAGTGGGCAAGAGCTATTCTGCCTTCCTTTTTCCCCCTCTTCCTCACATCCCACCAGTGCTAGCCCTTTTCCCTCATCCTTCACCACCCCATGTTGGAGCACGGAGGCCTTTTGTTGCCCTGCTTTCCTGATACCTTGCACTGTTTGGCATGCTGTGGCCACCCCCAGAAGTGCTGACAGCAGCAAGGAAAATTCGTCTCATCTGAATCACCACTCAGCTCCTGAGTGTTCAGTGTCTGCGCCTGCAGGAGTGCCTGTCAGAAACAACCTGCTGCGTTTCATGAGCTGATGCCACCGCTCACTGTGAGGGACCACGTTCACCCTGCCCGTCCCTCTGCTCTGGCGATGAGAGAGCCCATGAACCTGTTGCCCTTGATGGTGGTGCATGACTGTCCCATGGGGATGGAGAAATGTCCCACATCCTCAGAGAGATATGGGGATGACAAACACTGAATGTAGTAATTTCTTCAGAGTTAATAGGAAAGCAAAGGGATCAATGCTTGCCACATTTCCTAGGAAAATAGGAGCAACGTGCTGGCTGGGAAAGCATGTCTCCCAGCTGCCATAGCCCTGTGAAATGTTGGAACAGGCTGCCCAGAGAGGTTGTGGAGTCTCCTTCTCTAGAGACTTTCAAGATCCATCTAAATCTGTTCCTGTGTGGACTGCCCTAGTTTTTCCTGTGTTGGCAGGGGGGTTGGACTTGATGATCTCCAGAGGTCACTTCCAACCCCTACTGTTCTATGATTCGGTGATTCTATGACTCTTTCTGGAGACACAGCACTGTGTCCTGTTGTACAAGGGGCCTCTGCTCTGATGAGCATGCTTGAGGAGAAATGGTGGAGAAAAGATGAACAAAGCTAAAAATGAAAAGTTCACTGCTTGGACTTACAAGTCTGAGTGTGTGGGATGTGAAATACAGGATTTACTGGTGGAGGAGAGTGAACAGCAAAAGGCAAATGCTCTGCCTGTTGATCTGGGCATAGGTGCTGTGGTATGTAAAGTGCCTCTGAATCGTTTGCAAAGCGGAGGAGGAAGGAGTTTGGCAGCATACCATGGAAATTACTGCCTCTCTCAGAAGAATTGATTAATGGGATCAGGTAGGAATGAGGCTTGCCAGGTTATAATGACTTTACGGCACCTTTCCAGTTTCTTCTGGGGCACCACCCAGAAACAAAGATTGAAAATGTGCCTCAGGGTTGCATTGCATGTGTGGCCCTATTGCACCTTTCCATCGCTTTGGTCCAGGGTCCTTGTGCTGGCTGCAGCAGCTCTCTCAACCGTGAAGGAGTCCTGCATGTGGACTGCTCTGCCAGAGCAAAATGGGAGCAGAGGAAGGAGGCCCAAATCAGCAGCCGCCTTGCAAATCAGGATTGCCTCCTTCCACGTGGGCTGCAGCACTCATGGCTTGCTTACAGTCACATCCACGTGTCCTCCCCGATACCCAGGGGCTGGGGTGGAGGTTTGGGTTCATGCAGGTACCTGCTTGTTTGTGTCCTGCAGCCCAGAGTGGATCAGTGGACACTTGATGGCCATAGGTAGCAGCATGAAGGCACTGCATAGGTTCATAAACTTCTGAAGCTACTAATGAACTGTGGAGAGTGGCACTTGTGTGCCTCTGAAAAAAACTGATCCAAGGGCTTCAATGCTCATGCAGTCACTCTTCTTGCAGATGACAGTTCCTCAGTATGTAAACTCCCAGTATCTTATCAAAAATCTAAGACAAACCTCAAGGAAGCTGTGCGATAGGGGAAACTCGTCAGGTGGGAATGGCACTCGAGCTGTTTCTCTGGGAAGCTGTAACTTTCTTCTCTGTGCATTTATCTGCTGATACTCAGCTGTCAACCTTGAAAACATCTTTTGTTGCCAGACCCTGAGCGCAGCATTCTATAACTGGCTGGGGTGCACTAAGGCATTGGGAAGGGGGAGATGAGGGCTTTCCAGGCAAGCCAGTGACTTTCTTCTTGCTCATGACTGATTTGAGGGTGGGTGGTTTTGCATTGCTTTTTTAAAGTAATGGCAGAGTTGAATCAGTCTCAGCTTTTTACCTACTGCTTATTTTTTGAATAAAATGTTGCTCATGTGAAACACCCATCTCAGACTAGAGCTCTTGAGGTGCTAGGGCCTCTGCCTTTCCTGTTCTTCTCTGTGTATGTGTGTTGAAAGGAGCTTAATTTAATATGGTTGCCCTGTAGTTTAGAAATGTGGTTGTGCTAAATGGCTGTCTGCTAGATTGCTCTGCCGAAGTTTCTCCTGGATCCCTTAGAAATAGAAGATCTTAATTCTCAACAGTGAAAAGCAAAGCTTAAAGTTGCAAGAAAGCTTTGCATTGGACTGGAAGGATGAAGCCAAATCTTGACATATCTTCGTCAGAGCTTTTGATTGATATTAAATCTTGATGATGCTTGTGGCATGGATATGCAGTTCATCACCACCTGACTTTTCACTCAGCTGTAACAAAAAATGCCTGTTCTCGTGTCTGTCTGTTTGCCTTCTGCAGCTGTAGCAAGTGTGTCCCAGGAAAAGAAAACAAACTTGGCTTTTCAGGCTCAGGCACTTAAAATATGTGCTTTAGATGGTGGCAGTCCTGGTATGTGAAAGATGTGGTGTCACTTTCTTCTGCTGTACCATTTTGTTTCCTAGGAAGCTCTTTGTAAATGAATCACAGTCAGTGACCTCATTTTCAGTAAACTGCAAGGGGAGATACTTGCTGATTTTTCTGCAGAGATGTCTGATTAAGCCACAGTGTAAATAATAGGAACAAATATTTCAGAAGGACCTTTCCCTTGGGGTTTGTTCCCACTGAGTCAGTCCCTGTTACATCAACAAACAGTGCCACTGCAGTAACTGCACGAGTCAACGGGGCTGAGCGGAAATCGCAACACATCGGACTGATTCCTCCTCTGAGTGATCACCATGGCTTTCAGTTTCCAGCCTCCCACAGTACAAATGTGAGGACGTGTCAGCCTGTCCTTGAATTCAGAAAGTGGTGATGGATCATGCTAGTCCGACCTGGTCCTGCGTCAAGAAACTCTTCATGGATGTGTCCTGAGAAAGCTTTTGCACTATGTCATCCTCTTCAAGATGATCTCTGCGGTAAGCTGTGTGCCCCAGAGAGGCTGCTGGCCCCACAGCAAGCTCACACTATGGGCACCAGTGACAGAGCAGCAGGGCTCCCACCTTCCTCCTGCCTCTCAATCTCACTTCTGCAGTTGAGTTTCTGCTCAGTTCTGAGCAGGGAGATGAGACCCTCACATCGCTGAGAGCACTGTAGGATCCTTGCAGTACGTTTGGTTCATGGGTTTTAGAGGGATGCTTTTCAGGTAGTTTGGCTGCCTGAGAACTGTTGTGCGTGCTACTTAATGGTTATTCACAACACATACTGGTATAAAAAAACAAGACATGCAGCCTCTGCAGGGCTGGGATGATGTCTGGTGTATATAGGGTGTGCACAGTGATTTGGCTGCTGGGCTGGGAACAGGATGCCCCCAGTTTTAGAAAGGTCTGCACCAGCTGTCAGTCCTGAAAAGCTGCTCTCTTCCACAGGGAGAGGGACCATTGCCCTTTCGTGTGATATGAGTGCTCTGCTAATCTGGCAGGGCTTCAACCTGGGACCTCTGCGTCTCTGAGCTGGAAATGCTTATTCGGCATGAAGTTTAATAGCCCTGAGCTATGGTGACTTGACTTCCCCAGTCACTGAGAGCATGCACTGACCTACTGAGCTGGCTGCTCTGTTTGCTGCTGCCATAATCGGCTGGTGGGATCAGAACAAAATGGCTTTTCTGCTGGACCTGGGGAGAGTACCTGATGCGAGGATCCTGCCCATCCACTGGGAATGGGATGCACGCTGGGAACTCAGCACAACTGGAAGCTGTCATCCTGGACATGTGGCCCTGACGGCTCATTTCTGTAAGGAGTGAGCTGTCAAGTGGGAACGCCAGAGTCAGCTTTTGCTGGCTCCCACCAGACAGCCTCAGAGTGTTGCAACACAAGGGCATGTTGGGGGACTCCAGAGCAGAGGATCCATCTGAGGCGACAGCCCCCAGATCCACAGGAAATGGGATTATTAATGGTTTTCCAGCCAATCGCCCCCGTGTCTGCGCTTTTACCAGTAATAAGATAGGGGCAGAGTTTTTTGTGTGTACATGGGCAGCCCCAATATAGGGACTGGAAATGTCCCATTGCTCAGTGAGAGGATCACAAGGTGTTGTATCCTGTCTGGTAGCAGCAGCCTGCACTGGAGGTGCCTTTGCAGCCAACAGCAGGGGTTCTCTTTTTAAGAGAAGCAGAGCTACTGCAGATCTTCTCATCTGGCCAATTTACATTCAATTTTCCCCACATGTGAGTCTGAGGTTACTGGGACAATGTCCTCCACTGGAAAACATCTGGAAAAGCCCACCAAAGATGGAAGAGAGGTAAGAGAAAGAGCACAGGTAGGGATACGGTAATAATGGCATCAACGGAAATTATTTTTCAGTGGACAAAATGCAGATTTGGGACAGTGCCAGCTGAAGAGACAGCTGAGTCAGCACCTTGTGCTGTTGTCTTGCTGCCCTTGAACCTACCATGCCTTCCTCCCTGGAAAGGGGAAAGGGCACAGGGCACAGTCTGCCTCTACTGCCTGCTTCAAGTGCTTGAGATAAATTTTGCAGTTTTTTGGAGCTGCGTGCTGGGTGAGGAAGCCCAGGGGAAGCATGATAGCTGCAGGGGTAGCCTGACATGGGTTCAGAGGCAGCAGGTTTGCTGACTGATTGGTGCTAGGCTTGGAACTGCCTCTAAACATCGCTGGAAAATAGTTTGGTCTAATAACACCTTTTTTTTTTTTTTTTTTTTTTCCTGTTTTCCCTAAGTTCACATTCTTTTTCTCTGGCATTTTGGCTGACTCGCAAATGGATTTATGGCTCTAATAGCAGAAAATGACCATCAGCAAATCCTTATGTTTTTGCTGCCTCTGAGGCAAACCACATGTTGTTTCCCCATACTCTGGAGCACAGATATTTTGCAGAGTGATTTCCCAGCCTCCTTCCACAGGCTGGTTGTGGGGGCCAACCTCCTCCAGTGGCAGAGTTCCTGTGCCTGTGTTTCAGTGTCCTGCTGAGGGTGACTTTTGTGCACTGGGCAAACACATGACAGCAATTCAGGGAGAGGCATTTGGGGGTTGTGGGAAGTGGTGGGGAGAGCCAGGGCACGCAGATGGCTTTGATGGCTCTAAGTGACAGCATGTGCTCCCTGATACGTGGTGTGTGCTGGAGTAACCACGTCAGCCAGGGGTCAGATTTGGCCTTTATGAGGAAGGACGGGATGTTTCTGGTGCACATTCACATGCTGGTGGAAGTGCATTTCCAGGGCAGAGCTTTGTCCTATATCAGCTTTTGTACATCCATACACTGCCAGCAGCTTGAGCCATTTTGGATATACATGCTGGATGCAGCTGCGCTCATGTGACTTCCTGGGCTAAACTTTGTTAGAGGGGAAAAAAAGCAAAGTCTTTGTTTACGCGTCTCAATGGAAAAGTTTAGTTCTGGCCTGTCTAGCCAGCAAAGGAAGGAGTGTGCCAAAGTGATAGTACAGTGAATTCTGTCTGCTGGCGGAGCAGGGACAGAGCTGGCTGCTGGGCACATCATCAGCATCACACCCCAGCTGTGCAGGGCCACTGTGGGGCACGGGGCTCTGGGATGCAGGGAGCAACTGACTCTTTCTTGGCACTCTCCATTGTAAGGAATGGCCACAGTGAGGTGCTGAGCGAGTCCCTGGTGTCTGTCCAGCAGAAAATGAGGAAGAGGAGAAGCAAGTGAGGGGGATAAGAATGGGTCAGGGAGGGAAGTATCTTTGGCCATGTATACACAGAGGATGTAGCAAAATGCATGGTGGATCCCTGCTTGGTTTTGAAATGCCATTTTAATTTGAGTAATCACAGCTCTAGTATCAACTCCCTCAGTCACGTGTGATGCAGCAAGTTAATGCAGTGGCCATTGTCTGCAGCCACCCAAAAGGCAAAGCCCAAACCCAGAGTTTTAGACATGCTGCCAGTTCAGGCTTTTTAAGCCATTTCTTTCTGTCCTTCTTCCCCTTATTCAGATGTTCATGGCTCTGGAGTGTGGGATTCTCTGTTGGCATGGGATGCTCATCTGGCGTGGCTGCTCACTCACAGGGCTGAAAGGCACAGGTTTCCCCTATGGCTTTCATTTGCATGGGTTGAAACTTACCAGGTTAAATTACAGCCAGGCAATGAATCTCGGTGCTTTTAAAGTTGACAACACATTATGTGGCTCCAGAAAGCGGTTGAAAGAGGGGTCTGCAAAGGGAGACTCATCCAGTGGTGAATTTACTCCATGCTTTCAATGCACAAGCTGCTTTCCTGTGCCCAGCTGTGGCAGTGTGGTTCCCCCAAATTACAGCTTTCCTGTTGTGTCCCAAGTGCAGCACAGGAGTGGCAAAGGGCCCCATGCAACCTGAATGGGATGTCTGGCATACAAAGGGCAAGCTTGTCTGAAGAGAAGGAGGGGTTTTTTCATATTTTCCAATGAGACCGGGAGACTCGACAAGACCCGAGACTGACTCACTGAATCCAGCTCTCATGACCAGTCCCTCAGAGTAGAACAGCTTTTTATATTGTCCTCTTCTTGATCTAAAGAAGCAATAGCTCTGTGGAGCAAAAGAGCATACTCCACACATGCATTACCCATGCCCCTGCATCTAAAGTTTTCCTCTTGAAACCGAGAGCCCATGGGGTGAGCTTTGCTGCCAGTCCCAAAACCCAGCACTGACCACTCTGTGGCTGAAGCCTGGCTGCAGCTTTCCTCCCAGTTTTGTCCAGTCCCTCCATTCTGCGAGTACTTCTGTTCCTTTCCTCTGAAGCTGCCTGAACTCAACAACCCTTTATTGCAACCTGAATCTTCCAAATGAGACTCTGTTAGCTGCTTGCCATAGCTAGAATTTCCCAGATGCTTTCAATTAACCTTTTTTTCTTAACTATACCTCTCAACAGAAATCCAAAATCTCCCCTTCCCCACTCGCCTAATCTAGCCACTTTCTAGGAGGTGCTAGTCATAGACTTCTGAGTACTTTGTTGTTGTCTGGCACATCAGTGGGTGTCATAAATAATCACCTCATCTACATGTTTTTTGTTAGTACCTCTAACACCCTGGATATTAAAAATACCTTAGCTCATTAGTGAGACACTCTTTCCAGCATATAAACTTTTCCATTCCAGAATGACTGACTGTAATGCCCTAAAAAGCTTACAGTTGTTTATAAGCTAAATAAAATCAGACACCTTCCATCTACTTGTGCCAAGTACCCCGGATGACAACATGAGAGGGATAGACCTGTGCTGCTGTTTCCATAGGCTTGTGTGGGCCAAGATGAAGTACTTCTATTTGTGGGGTTTTGATTCTGCTGCTGCATCCATAGTATCACTGCCTGGGCAACACCACTTGCAGATTTAGGTCTTGTGAGATTTTTGCATCTGCCCTCATGAGCTGGAGCTTCAGCTGATGTTGGTGCGACCCACTGGGTGCTGGGGGTCCCTACCTTCCTGTCACACAGGAGTGAACGGGCTGCAGCGAGGGGCCAGGCAGTCACTAGCTAGCTGCACCATCTTTGCATAGACAATTACATTTGTGATTAGGAACGGAGAGGACTCAGCCATAATATTTGCATAACTCGTATGCAGAACTCTGCGAGTGCTGGTGTACAGTTAGTAGCTAACCCTTGGTGGCAATCACGCTCTTGGCCCAGGGCCCACGTGCAGGAAAAGTGCCGGTAGCCGTTCTGCTCAGCTGTCTCAGAGATGCTTCTTAGGAGAAATGACTCCTCCTCCCTGGTGGTGGCCTGGGGATGTGTCCCCAGTTAGCCATTCACCCTAGCCATGTAGTGCCAGTGCAGCGTTGGGGAAGAGGTGTGAGCCTTCTCCACTGATGGTTCTGTCACTGGGACTTGGATGTCTAGTGGTGGTCACTATTGGAACAGGTTTGCCCACCCTAAAAGGGAGCACATGGAGACTTTTCAGTAATTTCTGTAGCCGGAGCGTCAGGAATGACACTTTCTGATCAGTAGCTTCCTGACTTGTTTTTCATGCAGTCTTGGTTTTTGTGCAGGTGAAGTAACAGTGAATCCCAAATGGTCTTATGCAAAAAATGCAAATATTGCTTTTATTAGTAGCTTGCCATGCGACAGGGACAGTGCATTTGCAAAGCAGTACAGCTTATTTTCTGCAAATCTCTCCTTCTCATTCCTTGTAAGGCTGGGTAGCCTCTAGCATTACATCCCCGAGAGGTCCCGGAAGCCATATGCTGTTGCATGTCGTTGTGACTTAGCGTAAGTAAAAAAATAGGTCTTATCCTTCACAGACCAAACAGTGGCTCCAAACAGTGCTAGCCAGCCAGGCAGCGGGCTCAACAAAGTCACCACAAAGCAACTAGCTCCAAGCTGAAGTAATGGAAGGTAACTTGGAATTTCTAGTTGATCTTGGTACTAAACAGTCTGAGACTGTGAAGGTCTTAGCATTTTTCTGTTGAGAGTTGGACTTGTTTTTCAGATAAGAAATCTCCAAGGGGGATTATGGGGAACTTTTAGAGATCATTCCATAGGATAAACTGCCTTTCTGTAACTTCATTCCATTCCTGACCAACAACAGAAACAACTCAAGAGCTTGGAAATGCCCAGCAATTCTTTCATTTTTTCTTTTTTTTCCTTCAGGAAGGTGAGGTTTCCTAAGCCATGATTCAGTACCACTGAACTAATATTTTAGTTCTGCACTTGTCTGTCAGTCCCTGACTCCTGAGGACAGGATTGACACACTGTGAGCCAGCAGGTTGCTAAGTGGGGTTTGTTTGCAATATCAGCTGCAGCCTCTTGGTACTTGCATAGTACCTCAAAGTGGTGGGGGAATTAACCCTGCGTGGGTACGAAATGCTGAGAATTCTACTTCTGCCCACACTAGGGAGGCACAAATGGGATTGCAAACACAATAACTGTGCTGAAGAGGAAACACTAACCCTAAAATATTAATTCTGAATTGTCACAGTGAGATTACACCATGAGATGTATAAAAAAGTCCAACAGTTAGCTGGACCTCTAGGGAGCATCCTTCATTCTCCAAAATATTTTAGTTGTACTTGGAATGGGTATGCCCAAAAACTGGCTTGGTGATCTTGGTTGCCCATCTCTGGGGATGTTAAAAACTATGTAAATTGCTGTGTCTGGTAGCTTTGAACAGCTCACAAGTCTGTCCTGCAGCTTTGAGCTTCCATGGGAGATAGATAAGCTGTGACCAGAGGTGTCACATAGCACTGGCTTTCTGCAGAACCTGAGCAGGCTGATGCTTGAGGGACCATCCCCATGGTTGCTGACACCTTGCAGTGGGTGAGGAGCCTCGGTGCTGGAGGTGGGCTAAAATTAGTCCGTGAACTAAGATGAACATCTCCTGGAGAGACCCAGCCCCTCCAGCCACCAAAGCATGGAGCAGAGAGAGAACATACAGCAAGCAGTTGCTCTCGGATGGGGTCACGTTTCTGCTCAGTCTGTGGCTGGTTAGGTTCTGATTGCTGCTCTCTGTCCATGCTGCAAGGCAGAAGTCTGCCCCAAGCATGGCAGGGCTGGCTAAGCTCCATTAAACTACACTGGGAGCAATGGCACAGCAGTGGGTTGGGCATCCTTGTGGGTGAGACCCCAGTAAAGGGATGGGCAGCAGTGCTCATGCTGGTACAGCCACATTGCCCTAGTCCCATCATGTCCAGGTGCCTCACCTAATGTGTTGGTGTGAGGACTGTGCCAGCACATCTTCCCCAGGGAGTCACCACTGTGCTTCCCAGGGAAAGCCACCAAGAATTTTTGCTTTTCCACCCACAACTCGCTCTGCTTGGGACCTCAGCTTTTCTATACTCACACTCCCAGAAGTGCAGTAGTAGGTGTGCCCTTTTTTCAAGCCAGATCTGAAAATGTGTACACATTCACTTTGAACACGGCAGCTTTCTGGCTCCGTTGTGCACTACTTCGTTTAAACCTAAGCAGTGCACGGCATGCCCTGCCAAGATCCTGCTGCCTCTCGCTGATCTCTTGATAGCTCACTCAAGAAAGCTACCTCCTGCTCTGCAAGCTTCAACATCGTGTAATGGAAAAATATAGAAGTGGGGCCCGGCTGTGCGTCAGCGGGTGTCTTAGCAACCTCCGCCTGCGCTCGGCTCAGCGATAGGCGCACAGGACTGTCTGTCTCTGCGCAGGGATGAGATATAGCATTAAGCATATCCCTCCCCCCTCCTTCACCTCCCTTACGAGGGAGAAGAAGGAAATACCAGGGTTTGCTGGTGTTGCTGGAGCTTGCTGAGCTCTAACAAAGCGGTAATTTATGAGTGTTGCAAAGAATTTCATCGATCTTCAAATCAGGACAGAGGCATCTGGCACTCGGCCACCGTGTATCAGTACAGGAAAAAATGCTGAATTTCTTCAAAGCTGTCTCAGCATTTCCTATTTTTAGGTTAACAATGCATGTTTTGCTTACAGCACTAAACGTCAACAAAGAATGAAGACCTATTTATGTTGCTTTGTAGTAAAGCTGAAGCAACAGGAAGCCGAGAGCCATCTGTGCGCCTTCTGAGCCCTCCAAAAACCCCATCCCAAGTCTGCTGTAAAATGTACTTGGGTTACCAACATGCCAGCAGGTTGCTCTCTGATGAGGGAAAAAGATGGGTTTGGGGATTGCCTTCCTCTCCTCAGACCCTTCAAGATGCTCTGAGGAGGAGAGAAACCAAATGCCTGGCTCTTGACTGTGCTCGTGTTCAGAGGCTTTTTGTTTCTTGCTGTCGTTCCTGCTCTTCCTTTTGAGGCAGCATCTCAGCACCAGCATGCACCTTGGTGCCTGTGCTGGTGCCTGCATTTCGCAGGAGAAGGACAAGCACTTGCTGGAGGAAGGGACAGTGCCAAGGGCCCTCTGCACTCAGGGCCAGAAGAGTGTGGAAGGGCACCAGCTGTCCCGAGTTTTCCTACAGCAGTGTTGGAGAAAGCCAGTTTTGGCAAAAAGTTTCTAACCTTAAGGACACCTTTAACATGAGAACTATGGTTGCTGCCTTGCTAAAATCAATCCCAGAGAAATTGCTGCTCTTATATTGGTGTTTCTGGGTTGGAGAATGGAGGACATGTAAGCTGGACATGTGGTTTAGGTGGCAAGGTCACTTGCCTTGCTGCAGGAAAACACTTGGAGCATAAGTGGTGTGTTATAACACTGAAAATTATTTGTGAGGCCTGGTACCAACTGCCTGTAGGGGAGCATGAGGCAGATCTCATCTCCGGAGGCAGTGGAGGATTCTCTGCACTTTGGCTTGCTGAAGCGGCTCATCGAGCTGTCACTGAGCAAGAGGAAGTGGCAGCGCCTGCCCTCTCTCCTCCTGCACTCTGCAAGTGCTCTCCTGGGTGTCTGCAGCAGCTGGCTGAGCCATGGGGTGAAGTCCTGGCCACTTGCTGCTCACTTCCCCCAGCCTCTTCTACTAGCTGCTTATTTGGGAAGGAACCTCCTCTTTCTCTTTTTGTTTTGATTTGGAAAATTAAAATTAGAATAAGCCTGTTGGAGAGCAAGTGACTAAGTGCTTCGTGTGCTGCTGAAGTAAATGAACAGCAAAATGTCTGAGGAGAGAAGATGACTAAGATTTTCTACCTCCTCTTCTGCTTCCCTCATGCTCTAAGAGGAGCTAAACATAGTCACCTGCAGCAGGAGAACTTCAGCAACCAGCTACTGCCCACGGACACAGCCTCAGAGATCGTGGGCTTGTGCCTTGCTGAAAACCTGGGTTGTACGGAGAACTGGGCATCTTCCTTACATTCATTTCTCTTCTCCCTTGCTTATTCCCCAAGACAAAATACATTTAGAGATGCTAAGACACAGTGAGATAAAGGCTGTCTTTTCTGTGCCCATGTTTATAATGGGCTCATTGTATTGCTTCTGCCAGTGTCCTTGTGATTATATGGCTGGATATAACTACACTTCATCTCCTTGTCCTTTTTTGGACCAGAAAATGGCTTGAGCATCCTTTTCAACCATAACAGTGCTGTTCCAAGAAAGGCTCTCTGGATTTTAATATGAAACCTATGATCTCCACTTCTTTGAAGAAAGTCACAGTCTTTTGCAGCTCGTCAGCGAGAAGCTGCTGCTTGCTAAATCAGTACCTGGGGGCTGGCACTGGAGTTATGTCCATAAACACTGTGTCATGCTGTTTGCCTTAAAAATAAGCTGCTTTCGAGAGAAAGATTTAGTGTAGCAACAATTTCACTAAAAAAAAAAAAAAATAGAAGCAATCAAATCTCTCTTTAGAAATGATGAATCTGAATTGCCTGGGTCACCCTTGAGTGATCCTCCATGTGTCCAGCATGTTGCCAGTGTCACTGTGTTACTCAGAACCTCTTTTCCTGCATCTGGGGAGGAGGATATTGTGGTCTTGCAGGGTGCCCTTAGGACACTCAGTGGCTCCACCATTGTCCTGGCTGAGCAGATCTGCCCCCCAGAACCCCATCATCTTCCCCCTTGTGCCTGTGCCAGCATCAGCCCCTTGTGGTTACCTGGGGTCCCAAGTGAGACCACAGCAGGGCAGGGTGTTTCTTCCCAAGGACCCTCTCCTCACTGCATGCCCAGGAATTCAACACACAGCCGTTGCAGAGGCAATGTTCCATTAGTAATGCTCCAAAGAAAGTTCCATTTTCCTGTTTCAGATGAGTGTTTCCCTTTTGGGTTAGAGAAACCTCTTCCTCCCCAGCACCCTGTGGAAGACTGTAAACATGCGCCAAAACAGCAAATTTCTTTACTGGTGTCTGCATTTTTCTCCACCAGAAACCCATCATCTCCCCAGCTGGCACCTCCGTGTCATTGCACGCACCAGCTCACAGGAGATCAGGGCCATTTGTATAGGAGCAGCACAGGTTTTCCTCAATTTCTTAGGAGTTAACAGCTGAAATCCTCTTTTTCTTCCCCTGCCCCACCCCTGCGTCAGCGCACGGTTGGGTTGGAAAATCCAACCCCACGTGCTGCACCAGGATATAGGGTTGGGTAACCTGCTCCGTGTCTCCAAGCATCCCATCCCTTTCCGTAAGGGCTCAGGGGTGTGCCAGGGTGCAGTGAGGTTTGCTGGCTCCATGTGCAACCTTCAAAGGCAGCCTGAAAGAAGCAGTGTAGGAAAACCCTGTGGCTCGTCGCTAGCAAGAAACCGCCTTGCCTGATGCCGTGACAGCTTCTTCCCCTGCTGCCCTGCTGGCCTTTCCCCGTCACAGGGCTGCCCAGCCAGCACCAAAGCGCTCATCGGATGCTTTTGCACCAGGCAGGCGTGGCAGGACGTTGGCTTTGGTGGTGGAGGTATGTACCCAGCCCTGCAGAAGTTGAGCTGTGTTGCTAAAGCTGGCATTTTTCGATGACTCATAACTAAAATGGCCAAGGGGTGTGCATTGGGCTTTAACTCTGAAAACGACACCTAGGATAAAATTTCTGCCATGCTGAGGTCTGCTTGCCATCAGGACTTCTGCTGCAGTGGGCCAGGGTGCTCTTAAGATGAATTCTGTGCTGTTCTCCAAGGTCACTTTTACCTGCACGGTGTGGTGGCCGCGTGCAGCTGGTGCTTTTGCTCCGCTGAGCTTGTGCCAGCCCTTGTCCTTGCCAGGCTGGGTGAGCCTGCTCCTGGGTGTGGTGGTGATGAGCCCTCTGCCTGAAGGACAGTGGCACAGTGGGGTCTGGATCTGCACGGACAGGGAATGGAGTAATCTGGCTGAAGTTGATGGGGATACACTCCCTGTTTTTGCATCCTGACACTGCTGTGCAGGGAGTCAGGAATAAGCAGCTGAGCATGTGAGATGCTCCGTGTTTGAAGCCCTGTAATTAGCTTGGCTTTGCTGTGCTCCTGGGAGCCCCCATCTCCTGTGCAGCTTCTGGCTGTGGCATGCAGCAAAGGAGTCATCCCTGGGAGCAGCTTCTGAAGTGCAAGGTGTGGGCTCCCCATACCCATTAGGGGCAGTGCAGCTGGAAAGCAGGCAAAGGAGAAAGTCTGTGTAGTGCCTGCAAGGTGGGCTTGGAAGCAGTCCACGGCAAATGAACTGTTGTCTGTCTCATTCTGGTGGAGAGAAGCCTCGTGTGTACCTGCAAGCCCCAGTGCAATAGCAGCAGCTGAGAGCTGTATTAGCTGACCTCACTGCCCTTGCCTGTGCATCACCTTGCAGCACAAGGTGGGACTGGTCCGTGGGTGCGTGGTGCCTGTAACAAGTTTCTCTTTGCCTCCAGGTCTAGACTGTTTTGTTTTTTGATTAATAGCACTTGCGGTCAGTGCTGTTCGAAGACCTGAGCCTCTGGGATGCAGAGCCAGGCTTCCCACTCAAGAGAAGCCCCTTGGCTGCTGCACAAAATCGCCCAGGGAGATGCTCTAGGCACTACGTGATGCATTTGCAGCATGTCTGCAGCTCTGGGGAGGATGCTGCACAGCACGGAAAGTGTGTGCTGCCCCATCACGTGCCTGAGGCATCCTGGATGCTTGCAAACCTCAGGGCAGAGATTTACCAAAGCCACCATCTTTCTAATATGCTTCTTCTGTAAGGATTTGAAACCAAGCAGTATCAAGCTGCATTTCCACTCCTGGAGGAGTTTCTCCTGGTTGGTGATTGTATCTGGGAGCTGGCAAGGAAAATGGGCCCATCCCATGGCAGTGTGTTGGGGATGCTGAGGAGCCATGGCTGAGGCAGACTGGTGCTTCTAGCAGTTCCTGTGCAAGCAGAAACTCCTCCAGTCACTTAGCAGAGGATTTGTGGTTCCAGCTCCAAAGGAGAGACAATAAAACTCTGAATAGTACTTTAAATCATCAAAGTGCTATCCAAACATGAAGGACTCCAAACACAAATGAAAGTGCTGAACTGATTTAGAGGGGAATTAAAAGGTCACGCTTGTTGAACATTCAGCTTTAGAGTTTAGTCATGTTTATGAAACTTATAACTGCTCTTCTAAATCAGCTTTTTACACTTCATATACCCAGTAAATGTGGGTATGTTCAGGGCTTATGACTAATTTAAAAAATTTTCTATTCTAAACAAATTACTGCAGCCATAACCTGGCCCTTTCTTAGTTCCCTTCCATCTCTGCCTTCCCACTCCAGCTGAAGGCACTTAAAATGCATCCACACATTTCACTTGCTCATGGAAGAGAGATGCATTGGCACTCAAATATTCCACAAAGTGAAGTTCGGTTATGGTCAAATAACGGAAGAGTGGTGAGCTAACTCTGTGAGCAAGCAGGGCAAGGGAACAGCAATGGAAACATTTCCTGTGTCCAAGACCAGCATGAGCTACTGGGGGCTTCAGCAACAGGAAAGCTCAAGTCTAAAAGCCAGGACTTTCTCATCCAGAGTGCTTCACTAACATTGCACAATTTGCCATTGCTTTTGCATGACCTTGCTTGTGCATCACCAGTGCTTATGGACATTATGCTCCTTGGGCGTGTTATATTTACAGCATCCATATCAATGCCCTCTGTGCTAATGCCAGAGGAAATATTTCAGATGTCTATGACAGCACTGGAGGTTAGTGGCTGTGCTGTCTGGCCCATGTCCACCCTGCCTGGTAATGTCAGTCTGAATGGATGGGTGATGTAGCATCACACAGTAGTGAGTGCCTTGAGGGGGAAGGAAATCCATTTACACACACACACCTTCTCTGGGGGGTATGGACTCTGGGCATTTCAGTTTTCATCACAGCCCATGTCAGAGAGCAGACTAGTCCAGTCACAATATTTCTGGGCTGCCTTCTGAAGCAGAAAGAAATCAGACTCAAAGCACCCTCAAGTATTAGAAGCTGCTTTGTTCCACTCATTGATATCACTTCTGCGTTTGGTGTCTCTGACTCAAAATGCCTCTAAGGAGACTGTAAATGTAGAGTTCTGGTTTAATTCCCTAAAAACTTGCCTTCAAATTGTAGAAAGAGGGCGTTCAGGAGCCCACCTCCTGTGTGTAACTCTATCTACCCGTCTAAATAAACCAGATTGGAAATATCTGGGACTTTACCATCTCCTGCTGGTCTGAGCACCTGTATTTCTTCCCAGCATGCCCTGTCCCAGGGAACCCCATTCCCAAAGGACCCAAGGATCCGAGCCATCCCTTGGGGAGGACCTGGCAAAGCCTACAGCTCCCTTCCCATCTTCCCGGCGTGTAAAAGCACAGCTCTTGTGTGAAGGTTGTTTCTTGCAAGAAGGCTGTGCCCTACCAAACCACTGTCCACTGGGACATTCTGGTGTGACTTTGAGGAGCTGAATCCCTTTCATAAACTAAGCTGCAGCTCTGGCCTTTAAGCTGCTGAACTGTACTCACATAAAATGACCACAGACTGTTGCTGTTGCTCAGTGTCAAGAAGGGCATGTCTTCTGGTCTCAGAGGGCACGTAGGAGCTAGCAGAAGTTTGGAATTTACACTGGAAGGGTTAGGAAGGCTGGGGGGTCCTTTCCCACCAGCAGCATGAAAGTGAGAAGTGCTAGAGCCACCAGAGGCTCAGGAGCCCACATCCCCAACTTGTGCTCTGCTGCTAGAGGAGCCAAAGAGCAGAAATGAAGTTTTGAACCAGAAAGACGGCACTGGATACTCTGGAACTGGGAAAGGGATCAAATGCAAGTCTCCAGATGGAAACAGAGCAGTTTCCATCAAAGCTGATGACAAGTTCCCTGATACAGGGTCAGATCTTTGGACAGCACATCACATTTCTCAGCTGGACTCCTGGTCTGGATGCCTACACTGCCGTGCACCAGAGTGTTGTACAGATGGGCTGCAGTGCTCTGGGACTCTTCTCACAATTCAGTTCACCGAGGCCCACTTCTAGCTACCAGAAAGTATATTTATAATCTGCTGGCTTTTAAAAGCTATCTGCTTGCTGATGAAGAAGCACTGTACAGATTAAGTAGAAGTCCATCAAAAGTGATTAGCTGTTTCTGAATTATTCACTTACCTTCTCCAAGCTGAAAATTGTTTAACAAACTTTATTTGTGTGTACTTAATGAGTAATAAATACATTTCCAGAGAGCTGGATCAGTTCCCACTCAGGAAAGTAGGCTGAACGTGTCTAATACTGGCAATTAATTCAACCAGCCTTACAGGAAAGTCAGTTATGGCTGATCTGCATTAGGTTTTCAGCTTTACTGAAGTAAAGGCTCTCCGGCGGGAAAAAACGCCTCATGGAGACAACCACATTTGAGGCTCTCTGAGCTCCAGTGCAGGGTTTGCCATCTATGTCAGGCTTTTTTTTTTTTTTTTGGCTTCTTTCCTTCTTTGTCAAATTGGACAGAGAGGTCTAACACTGCATCTGTAGCAATGAACCCCGAGCATGGCACTGACGCGGATCCCACGCCGCTGCTGTGCTCTGCTTGCTTTGTGGGTGAGGAGGTTGCAAATGTCCTTATACACGATGGGTGGCTTCTGTGCAGCTGGCTCCCACAGCCGCTCCATTTCCTTCCATTGTGATAGGGGAGGTCAAACTGAAGGACTGCTGCTCACTCATCTGCCTTTGCTGCTCCTAATCCTCCTTGCCTTCATCACAAGCAGGAAGAGGGAGCCTGCAACAAGGTCCTGTTTTTTTATAATACACTGGAATATTTTTTCGATGGTCCAAGCAGATGTTCCTGGCTTTCAGGCATTTTTACCAAGGCTTCTCTATCACACATGCTGATCTCTTGCAGACAGCACAGAAGGCAGTAGTTTTACCTCTCTGACCCTCTACCCTAGATCTTTGGTCTTGGTGGGACCACTTCCTGGTCCCACTGGAGAAAAGGACATTCCTCACAAAGTTAGGGTGGAGTGACTTCTATCCCCTGAGAGGCTAAAATGATACTATTCTGAAAAACAAAGCATCTGAAGTAAAAGAAATAATACACGTATTAGGATTTTTTATCCCTTTAAAGGAGATAAAGACCTTGGATAGTATCAGAAGCTGCCATGCCCCAAAAGAAGCTTCTACGCCCCAGCCATCAAAGTAATTTATTTAATGGAGCTTGGGGGTTCAGACTAGAATTGTTAGGCACCCAGAAGTGCCTTTCAGTCATCAAACTTTATCTCCTTACGTTAACTTAAGTGAAGTCTGTTGTTGGGCCTCAGTTTCTATTTGCTCCACAGCGGCTGCGGGAGCCTGCCTCTGCCAGGTTACAGGAAGCTGCTGACATTTTTATTAAATGCCTTGTGTGACTAAACCAAAAAATGCCCACTGATCCAAAAGCCCTCCCATTGCAAGCTGCTCCCCCGGCCTAAACAAGGCTCTTTAGTAGCTGTTGTGCAGTACAGAAGCCAATGCACTGGCAAGGATGAGGGGAGTTTGCATAGGAGGAAATTGATGTAGAATATGGGCTGTCACTTGCTGCCAGCGTCAGGGTCAGTGGTCACAGCCTGGTGCACACCAGTGTGGTCACTGGGCTCTTTCTATTGCTGCTGGAATGGAGGGAGAGTTTCAAGGAGCTGAGAGATGGCAAAGCCGAGCAGAGCATAACCCCAGCTCAGCATCACGTTACCAGTCACACTCTGGAGCACGTCACGGGAGGGTTTTTGGCCAGGATCCTGCATTTTGGTCACCCACATGCCAGGATGTGCCAGGAGGAGGCATCTCATGGTACCTGCCAGCTCTACCCCACTGCCCTCCACGCCTAGTGCCCAGCACAATGAACAAAGCTGGCCTCCCCGCTGTGGCTGGAGTGACAAGGTTTTTCCCAGTCAAGTGAAACAATCATCACTAGGGAAACCTTAACTACTTTTTAAAGACCAAAAGAAAACACATTCATTCTTTTAAACATGGAAAACTAAATGGCCTCTTTTTCCTTGGCTACATGTGCATGGCCACGGAGCAGACTGACATGGAGTGAACTCTGTGGGCAAATGCTCCCCCCACTTAGATAGTTATTAAAGAAGAGGGCTCCCCAGCGCAAAGCCTGCCCTTCTCAGCTGCTCGCCACATCGTTTTTCAAACTGTCAGTGCTCTGAGAATTGACTTGCCAGCCCTCCTACTTGTGAGAGAAACATCCTGGAGTCCTTCTGAGCTGTGCCAAAAGTCCCTTCTCATGGGGTCCCCTTGCACCACAGCATCATGGCTGCACTTCTCCTTCTGGAATATCTGGAAGTGAAAGCAAAAAGTGGAGAGGACCCACTGCACCTCCCACCCACGTTAGCCTCATGGGAGGGCGTTTGCGGAGTCATCCCAATGCCCAAGAAGCAAGAGAGGGTGCAGGGCATGGGACAAGGCTGTTGCAGTGCCTCTCCTGAGCCACGGCACTTGGCAAGGGGTTGGCAGGCAGGGATGTGCTGGTGGAACTGCCTGCCCACCTAGGTGTTTCAGTTCTGCAAGTAGCACCAAGGGCAGTTGGTAGGCAGTGTGCCCCGGGAACGCGGAGCAGGGCTTTCTCCAAAGTGAAAGGAAAGCCAGGGTGTCACTCATGCAAGCCCTGGGGCTGCAGCAACTCCACTGAAGCCAGGGGAAGCAGAGGACATTGGTGACTCTATGGTGTCCTCACAGTTTTCCTTCTTTTCTTCTGATCCTAGGCTATTTTGGGATCTTTCTGAGAGAAAGGGGCTGAAGTTCTTTTCAGAATTTAGAAAACTGTTAATTTAAAGCTGCTCCCACTCTTTCCCACCCCCTGCCCTGGCTGCGTAATCTTGCCTCTAACCATGCATGCTCTACTTAATAAAAGGCACTGAAATACAGGTCCATCTCCTGCTATTTCCAAGAACTCTTGGTCCCATAAAACCATAGGAAACCGTAATTTCATCAAATAAATCAGTTACTGCCTATCTCTTTGGCTGAGTGCATGGAAAGGGAAGAGAACCCCGCTGGCTCTGTGCATGGGGAGAAACACCAGTCAAATTCCACCAACGTTTGTGCTGGGAAAGGGAGGCGTCAGGCAGTCCCAGAAAGGCACATCTCCTTCAAGCAGACATTAAAGGAATGCCATATGCTATAGGGAAAATGTATGGCGAGCACTGAGCTCATCAGTCACTTGTTTAATCTAATTAAACACGATATATCCTCTGACCTTCTGTGTTGGCACTAAATTCTCCTATGTTGTTCTTTCCATATGAAGCTCTATTGACAGATGGGGAAAGCCCAGAGTTTACTTTAAGCTTTAGATAAGTAAAGTTAAACATGCCGCAGATAAAATTGTTTTCCCAGCACTCCTCCTCCCACTGACCAATTGTGGGTGCTCACTGGGAGGGCTTAACTCCTCTGACCCATGTCCCACCCCTGGCTCAGGGCACTGTGCTCCACAGCAAATGAAAGCTGTAAGAGGGCAGAAGCAGAATGCCACAGAAACCCTTGAAAGTTCATTTTTAGAGTTGATTCTGACAGTCGCTCAGCTTCATTTCCACGTGGCAGACGATTAGGAAAAACAGTGCCGCTTCTCACTAAATACATTTGCAGAGTCACTAATTAATTTGCTACCTAACAACTAATCAGTTGGTGTTTGCTGATGCTGAAATGGGTTTTAAATAAAAAGTGTCGAGTTGCATCAGATGCCTGGTGCATGTTCCCTGCTGATACAGGCTACCTGCTGTTGCTGCGTGTGCAAGACTGCAGTCGGTCAACACAGCTTCGTGAGTTTTCTGGGAGGGAAAGCAACCACAGAGCTGGGTTTGGGGGAGATCAGGGTGCCTGGGTGTTGTAAGCAGGCACAGGCTTTGATCATGCAAAAGAGTGTGAAGCGTGCTCAGCTTTCTGTGTGACAACCTGCGTGCTCACTTCCTCACAGGCAAATGAGCACGTATCTGCCCTTCACCAGCATCGCTTGGTAACACCATCTGCAAAGCTATTTTGGCCAGTATGGTGAAAAATCCTTTAGTCCGAGTCTGGGGAGTTATCACAGGTAACTCCTCCATGTACATACAGCTGCGCCTGTGCTCTTGGACCTATGCACAAATAACTCCTTGAAATGTAAACCAAAAGTTACAGAAGAGCCTGAAGGCGATGCCTATATGGTTCCCAACAGGCTGGGTTAAAGAAGATTTCTTTCCTGTAAATAGCTTTAATAGTCCCTTCATATATTAATAGTGCCAGGCAGGGTGGGATGTCACATCCTGCGGAGCACAGAGGGGTTGTTTCCTGCACATGGCCGTGAAGTCAAACTGGAGTGGAGTGAACCTCGTGCCTCTGATTTTCCATGGCCAGCTGAAGAAGCTTAACATGGGGCTTGGCACAGCTGGGATCCCAAGCTGCCATCTTTGAATTGTCTGAATTCACGCCGGTGTTTGAGTAAATGCAGACCTCTTGCTGGAAGCTCTCAGCTATCCCCAGTGGCTGTGAAGGACCCTGCCAATGGTTCACAGCCACATAACATCTCTCTTGGAGCTGTAAGGAAAGTATGAAGGATGACCTTTTGGAGTAACTCCTTATCTAGGGAGAATTTTATTATCTAAGATCAGGCAAAGGAGGTGTCAGGATCGCTGGGGGCATTGACCAGTGTTGCTCCGCCATGGTCCAGCCTTCGTCTCTCCTCTGCAGTGTGTCGGTAGCCCCAGAGAGTAGACAGATGAAGTTGTGCAGCTGCTGGTTTACTAGGGGAGATGCCCCTTGAAAAATTCACTGCTTTTTGAGCACTCCTGTGACATTTTGTATAGATACGTACACCCCTAAAAAAATTGAACCTGTCAGGCTGCTCTGTGCATTCTGGGAAGTGACATGCAATGGACTGAGAGCACAGGAGAGCTTCCTTTTGATGAAGCAAACTTTCCCTCATAACACTGGGTAGGGGCTCAGGCATAAACCAAAAATCCAACAACTCCCAAAGGAATTGTAGAAGTGCCCAAATGGTTGCCCCCAAGAAGCCAGGAGGGCAGGGGGCTGTGAAGCGGAATTTTTTATGACCCCTACAGCAGTGACAACTTGCTTAGCAGTTTATTTCCAGGAAGCTGGGAGTGACTTGAGATGGAGAAAGCCACCTCAAGCCTCTTCATAAAACAAGCCCTTAAATATATCCTTAAAACTTGGGTTGGAAATGCCTGGCCAAATGTGTGCCTGAAACCGGGTAGTGATTGGATGAAAAGGTTTCCCCCTGGTGTAAAGTGACAGGGATGTGCTTCTTGTTCCTTGTGTGGGTGTGTTTGGTGACCAGCTTTCTGTCTTCTTCAGCTCAGCAGAAAGGTGGTTGTGGTGTTTTGTGTCTCCAAGGGACTCAGGGCTGTTATCCTGTGCTGGGAGAAGTGGCAGAGCAGAGCTCATTGCTCCTGGGAAAGCGCCGTACAGGGAAGCCGGGGTGGCTTCCCCTGCTTCAGGGGCCACTTGGCTTCATTCTGCCTGTACTTTGAAGGTTTTCAAGGTTTTAGCTATAAAGCTCCAACCATCGAAAAACAAAATCTTGGCTTGGGAAGGCGCGTTGCCTTGGCGTGTTTCCTGGGACTGAGTGACTTATGATGCTGTGCTGTAAGTGGGGGGAGGATTCCTTCTTGTTTTAGAGGAGGTGGGTCACACTCGCAAACTTGTCTGGAGTCCAAACTTCCTCAGAGACTTTTTCTTCCCCCCTTTTTTAATGACATCAGCCAGGACTTGATGTTGCTATTTTAAAAACAAAAGGAGGGGACAGCCCCCCTACTTCCCTCCTTCTCTCTGCCAAAAGGAGAACAAAGAACAGCTAAAGCACACAAGTTCTGGCACTCAGCTTGGAAATAAAAACATTCATCCTCATGTCAGGTAGGGAACTGCCCGACCCCCCTGCCAAAGCAAGCAAGCTGGGCGGCAGAGCAAACCTGCGGCGTGGAGGAGCCTGGGTGAAGGGGATGCCCGGTATCACCCCGTGCTTGGGCAGCTGCTTGCCAAACTCCTGCACTGCTGTACCGGTGCCAGGGCATGGCAGGACGCTCCCAGCCACGAGCAGTCATCCAGGGAAGGGTCACACTGTTCTTCCAGGGCTGGAAGGTGGGGAAGAACCTTTCTTCTTCCCCTTTCCCACCCCTGGTTCCCATTGGTGGGCAGCCCCTGCATCATCATGCAATGTGTCTCCGCTTCCTGGCGGGGCTGGTGCATGGCTCAGGGGTAACCCGATGGAATATCCACAGTTTTTAGACGGTAATGTCTTTGTCTGGCTTCTTCCTCACCATTTAGACATGTCAGCAGTTCCCATCATGGATTCCTGTGCCATGAGTTCACCCCCGACAAGCATCCAAACTGCAAGTTGGGGCTGCTGGCTCTTCCCTGCCTGTCTGCAAAGCATTACTGGAACAGGAGATGGTTCTCCAAACACAAGGAAGAGATTACTTGGGCTTTCTGGAAAGCTCCCTCCCATGCCTTCAGAGTGGAGCAAATGAGGATAATTTATCTGTGGGCTTCCGGCTGAACCCAGTAGCTCAGAGCGGCCAGGACTACACCGTCTGTTTGTCCCAGGCCTGCAAGAAGGCATTTTTCCATTGTTGCCATTCTATATTGTTCCCCTGATTTGTTTGCACCATCACCTTCTGGGGCCAAGATAAGAGGTTGTCACCCTCCCTTTTACCGGTGGCATGTTCCCCAGAACAATCCAGGGAAAAACTCTCACAGGAAAGAGCCTTCAAAGGAGGCTTTCGTATGTCCCATGCAGCCGTCATTACAGTCATGTAAATAGTTCTGTGCAGTCTATCTGGTGAGAAACACAGCATGTCAGAAGGGAATTGTTCTCTAAAATGCAGTTATGGATGGGCCAAAGCAGTCGGATCAGCTGCCCGTGGGTTGCCAGCTTAATGGAGAAAGCAGCTGCCTTTCAGTGGGGAACAAAGGCCAGACAGCGAGCCTGTGTGCGCTTGTGCGAGTGTCTCTTGTTCCCCACAGGAGCTGGGGTTGAGTTTTGTGGCCGGGTGGAAATCCTGGGCTCTCTTCCCCACTCTAACTGCCATGATCTAATGTGTTACCCAAGGATGGGTTAATGTCCCAGCTGCTTCTGCAGAGGGATGTGGGGAGCAGAGACAAGGTAATGCGGATGGCAGGGCCCACTGAGGCAGGAGTGGCCAGCTGGAACAACACCATAATGCCAGCCACCTCAGTGAAGTTACTCGTGATTTTTGAATGTATTGCTCAGTGGCTCTGGCTTGGCACAGGGCAATGGGAAAAGAGCAGATTCTCTGTTCGCTTCCATCCTGTGCTGGCTCCGGTGCCTCCTCCCTTGTCCAAAACAGCTGCATGCTGCCTGAAGTGACTTTGTGGACAGCAAAAGCTTAAAATATCACATTCACCTTTATGCTTTTTTGTTTCCCTTAGAGCAAATCATGGCGGAAGATCAAGAATATGGTGCACTGGTCCCCATTTGTGATGTCTTTCAAAAAGAAGTACCCTTGGATCCAGCTAGCAGGACACGCAGGTATGGAGCGTGAGGAGGGCCAGAAAGGTGGAAAGACAGTCTTTGTAATTTTCAGTGTAATTGTTGGGTACTGCAGGGCAGGTCTCTGTGCTGTTTAAGGTATGACATTGCTGGTCATAAACCTCTAACAGTACATGTGAATCTGGCAGCCTGAGCTTGTAGTTTCAGCCTACAGGGATTCTTTTGGGCGCAAGTGTAAATGGAGATGCTTCCAAGGTGTTGGTCTGCCCTTCTTGTTTTAGGAAGGCATAGCATCATCCCCCATCCAAACCAAGTGCCACGTTGTTTCTTGTCACCCTCAGGTAGTTTCAAGGCAGCAGCCAACGGCAGGATCCTGAAGAAGCACTGTGAATCGGAGCAGCGCTGCCTTGATCGCCTGATGAATGATGTCCTGAAGCCCTATGTTCCTGCCTACCACGGTGATATTGTGAAGGATGGGGAGCGATACAACCAGATGGAAGATCTGCTGGCTGAATTTGACTCACCCTGTGTTATGGACTGCAAAATGGGTGTCAGGTAAGTGGCTTTGGGGACACTGAATTTTAGGATGGGATACTCAAAAAAAATGCATGTCCTGGGTAAAACCCTCTGAAACACAGAAGGGAGAACATCAGGGTCACCTGTCCTTGGGAAAATCTAAGTCAACAGTTTGAGGAGAGAGCCATGGGGAAGACTGGGTACAGGAAGGACACACCAGGCTCTTTACTTCTCAGTTTGTTGACTGTCACATGTGTTGGGCAAGTGGTTTGGTGCAGTGGAGGGGAGAGCACTCTGTTTGGGTTGGGGTACACCAGAATGGCACAGTAGCTTTTAGGAATATGGCAACCTGCCTCTCCTCTGCTGTGAGAGGACACAGCTGAGAGGCTGGGATCATAAGGTGTGGGAGATCCTGCCCAGGGTGCCAGAGGGGTGCAATAAAGACACTTGAATGGCACAGCTTTGGTGAGCAAGAAACTTTCCCTCTGCTCCCATGTGCACTTCAGGGATAAAATGTGTGTGCAAAGTAGTTTAGTGCCTTTCCTGCAAAGTTCTTGAAACATTTCCTAGCAGATGAGCAACATTATCCATGTCCTTCTTGAGAACCATCTGCAAATAAGCCAAGATCCCAGGCTGCAGCCCTGTGGCCAGTAGCAGTTTTGGAGCTAGCAATGCCATAGCTGACAGGGGGTGTCCCAGAGAAAATGTGAGCAGGGCTGGTGACCCTAGGCAGCTGACAGTTTTGGAGCAACATCAGGCCACCTCTTGGCCTTGGATCTGCTGCAGGGTGATGGCAGGACAGGTTGAGAACCCCCTCACAGGCTAAGGTACAGCCCAGACACAGTGGAGATGCTTGTGCTGCTGGAAAAGTTGATGCTTTCTGTGGGAGGAATCTTTTTTTTTCACCCTCCTGAACACCCGATGTGAAACTCAAACTGGCGTGTCAGGCAGTCAGCAGGGAAGACACATGGAATACTTTCCACAGGAGATGTGGAGAAGAGGGCAAGGGGGCCCCAGTGCAGCCACATAGTCCTGGCTGGCATGCACCATGCTGTTGCAGGAAGGAGATGGGACTCACTATGGTCCCAGACATGACAGCCACCAGAAGAAAACCTGCCTGGATGCTCCTGCAACTGTCTCTGAGAGGAGGAAAACCTCCTGAGTTTTCAGAGCTAAGAGAGGCAGAGCAGCAAGGGGGAAAATGTGCTGGGCATCATCATCATTAAATAAAATGTTGCTGTGGAAGGAGCTGGTGAGGGAAAGTGAATCAGGCTAATGCTGGGGAGTGGGGTGTCCCCACAGCTGGTCAGGAGAGGCTCTGCAAGATAAACTAAACCTCAGGGCTATTAAACCTGTCCTCTGAACCAGCAACTTGCTGCCAGGCAGATACGGATTTGGTTTTTTCCCTGCCAGCCTGGCTTGGGGATGAGGCAGCCTCCTCCGGTCACCCCTTAAAAAAGCCTTTGTCTTTCTTAAGCCCTGTTGATGGTTGAAGCCTGGACTAATGCAGGGGGACTAAACTGTAGACATAAACATTCTGTCATTCTCATCAGAAGGAAATGCAGCTTTCTGAGCAGCATGAGCAGCACTTCTGGGCACATTTCTGCTTTATACTGCTACTTTATTCTGTCTGCCCCAAAATCATGGCTTTGGTGACCTCAGCTGAAGCCTTTGGCTGCTTTTATCTGCAGTGTGTTTCAAAGGGGCTTGTGCCCTGGGTATGTCTGCTTGGTGATCAGTGATCGAGTGCCTGCCCTGAGAAAAGACACCAGTTTTCCATGCTAAGCCTGGGGGAAACAAGAACACCGTCCCACGTAGTCTGCCTAGCATCCTCTTTGTGCATTGTGCTTAGTTCTGGAGGTAAACCTCATGCTCATTCCTAAGATTTGGGCACAAGGGACATAGTGAGAGGGCACAGTCCCTCTGCAGAGCTGGGCATGGCTAGTGGGAGATGTAGAGCATCAGCAGCAAAACAGCCCTGTGTGATAACACCCCGTATAGCAGCCGCTGAGGCACAGCCCTCGCCATGAACAGAGCGAGGGGACAGGAAAGTGCAGCAGAGGCACAGGAGCAGCAGCCACACACCTCCTTCTCTCACCTCCTTCCCTCCAAATCCAAATTGCTCTACACCTCCCACTAGTGACGCTCAGCTCTGCAGAGGGGCAGGAGGAAGCAGCAGCAACCTTCCTCTTGCCTTCAATTCAGCCAGGTCCCAGAGTACATGGGCAGTTTCCTGGGCACATCTTGAAAGCCATGTTTAGTTTGTGAGAGCCACTAAGTCACCGCTCACATTTGCTGAGCATCAGGGGACAGGCTTCCTGTGCCCCCCAGGGGTGGCAGTCGGAGGCTGCCAGTGGCGCAGCAGCAGTACCCCCATTGGGCACCTGTGAGAAATAACCCCCCTTGTTATTGCCAAACTGGTTGTGGCTCCTTGAGGAACTGAAAAGATACCAGATGTTGATGATGGGGCACTAATTAAATCAGGATCAATTCACTCACAGTGAGGCTTGTTCCATTATTTCCTGTGGTTCCCTACTCTGTAGGGATCAGCTGTCCTGGATAGGCCTGGTTTCTGGGGCAGAGGCTGTCTGGGGGTATGTGGCACCTCATGTGGTGGTTCTGCTAATGTGCCACCATCACTCCTTGCAGGACATACTTGGAGGAGGAGCTGATAAAGGCACGGAAGAAGCCAAGCCTGAGGAAGGACATGTACCAGAAGATGATCGAGGTGGACCCTGATGCCCCCACTGAGGAAGAGAATATGCTGCGGGCAGTAACCAAGCCCCGCTACATGCAGTGGAGGGAGACCATCAGCTCAACTGCCACATTGGGCTTCAGGATCGAGGGGATAAAGGTGAGGCTGCTCCAGGTGTGCAGATCAGGGGGAACAGCTCCTGGAAGAGTTCAGTAACCAAATGCATTCACAGGGACTCACACAGAGCAAGCTGGTGGCAAGACCACACCATATCAGGACATCCCCAGTCCCTGCAGCCAAACCACCCTTGTCAGGCTCCTGGCCCTGGGGCATCAATGCAAGAGGACAGGTTTAGCCATAATCTCATTAAATCAGCCACTTGGTAGATTTCCATGAGTGCAAAACGCAAAGTACTGTCCTCCAACTTGAAGACTCAAATTAGTTGTTTGCTTTTGATGCTGCTGTGCCACTAGGCTGAGCCGTTAATCCAAATCCCAGCTTGAACCTGTGCCGGTCTGCAGTTGGAGCTGTGAGTTCAGCTGCAGTCGGTGAGGAGGCTGTATTTACATCCCTGCCCAGGAAAATTTAGCAGCTGAGCACTATGAAACAGGGCAGACACAGGCAGCAGCAGCACTTCCCATTGGCATCTACATGCATGTGTAACCTACTGACTGCACTTGCTTAGAGCAGCACTCATCTTTCTGGAGTTGTCTTCTGGGATGCTTTTGCATACTCATTAGATTTTTCTCCTGGAAAGTCAACTTTTTGGTGAGAGAGATGTCCAGGATGGCACTTGAACAGATTTAGGTCTGTAACCACGGAGGAGTTGTATCAGTAATAGAAGACCTGTGTGAACATTAGCAATGGCATGTACCTTTTGATAGCCAGCCAACATGAGTTAAAGGTAATATGCTTGAGCTAAGGGTTTCATTGCATGCCTGGGCATGGCATTGGCTTGGCAGCCAAGGGAAGCTCAATCAAGTCCTGCCTGCAGTAATTCAGGTTTGGGGCACTGCTGAGGGCCCAGGCGGTAGCTCAGGGCAGCCACTCACTCCTAGTGGAAAGGGTGAGTCAACTTCTACATGTGTCTTGGTTGGAGGAGTTTAATTTTCTTGATCACAGATTGGTTTTTTTCCTCTCTGAGTCAGGTGGGATTGTCCCTGAATCTACCCTCTGGATCTCTGTGGCCTTAAACTCCTTCACCTCTCCTGACTGGAGGTAGTGGTGTCAAATTGATAGAAAAAGAAGTCTTTCCCTGAAAAAACCTTTACACCAGATTTTTATAGACTTTCTTGGTAGTGTTCACCTTCAACTCACTGGTCAAACAGCAAACAAATGCAGATGTTAGACCACGGTTTTAAAAGGTGATCAGCAGCAGTGACTCACTCAGAGCTGCTACTTCTGATAACCCACATACCTGACTGCCAGTGGGAAGGGACTTGTGTGTCCAGCCGAGCATGCTGCACACAGGGAGAAGGGCACTTTCTTCATTCAGCTATTTCTTGGCCAGCAGAGGACAGAGCATTTATCTCTAACTCAACCACTCTTAGAAATCCAAGGAGCAGCCCTTGGGCTGAACCCCTTCAAGAGCTTTGTGGCAAGCAGTGTGTGGCACCCCTGCCTGTCCCGTGCCCCTGCCTGTGATACTGCCAGTCATGCTCACTCACAGCAGCTTTCTGCAGTGCCTGTGTTGGGGTCAGGGCATTTGCCTGCTCATGCAGCTCTTCCCTAGTCTTCTCAGCTCTCCCAAAGACCTTTTTCTGCTATGTGGGTATCTGCAGGTGTGTTGTGAACTGCTGTGGCTCTGGACAACCCTTTGCCTAGTTCCCATTGCTGCTCTTTTGCTGATGCTTATTATAAAACTGAGGCTATATAAAAAAAGGATTGGGCCAGTTGGGACCAAAGCTCCCATGCACTGTTTCTTCTCCCTGCTCTCTTGCTATAATCAGGAATATCAGTCTATTTATAGTCCAACATGATATATCCTTGGCCTCCAATGGTGCTTCTCAGCCTGTGATCTGGGGATGTTTAGGGAGATTTATGGCAAAAGCAGGTCATATGTGAACCACTTGAGATGAAAAATGTAAAAAAAAACCCCAAAAAACAACCCAAATCATATTCCCACAGAGGCCAAAAACCACTGTGGATGAAAATAAAAGCCATAAAGTAGTGGTCAGAGTTGCACTTCTGTTTTAGCTGACCATAAGTGAGCTGCTGTGCGATGTGAGCAGTGGAATTTTTTCAAAGAGATGAGGCAGTTCTTTAACTGAAATAGGTTGAGTAGTGCTGGCCTCCAGGAGTAATCCTGCTGCTGCTAGGGGCTGACTAATTTGATCAAGGCTTTAATTACTCTAATTCTTCTTAAGTCCCTCAACTTCTGGATTATTTTCCCCCAAGCTAAAGCATTAACAGTTCATGCTGATTCCCAGCTGGTTTCTTTTTTTTTTTTCAGCAGGGCTGTAGAGCTGGTCATGCTGTGCTGTATCCCTCTATTTGCCCTATTTCTGAGGTTGAGTCTCCTCATTAGGAAAAGCTCCTTTAGTGCCCTGAGCTGCTACTGAGCCCTCCAAGGAAATTTCAGGAAAATACTATTTAATGACAAGTCTCCCCATGTTTTGTTTTCTGCTGTGGATGCTTCCCTGGGAACAGCAGGGGTGAACCTGCCCTGCCCCCTTGCTCATGACTGGAGGCTAATACAGGAGAGCACCTTAGCAGGGCAGGATTTGGCCCTGGGCACAAGGGCTGGAGGGGGTATAGGGGAAGGAGAGAAGCAGCAGTAAACTTTGGGACAGTGCAGGCAGGTGAGGTGCACAGGGTTGGGAATGATGATGGGGACACTTTCCTGGCTGAGCTTTACACTTTCCCGGGTGGCCTTGAGGATGCAGTTCTTCCACTTTAAAATGGAAATTTTCCTCTGCAAAAGGAGATAATTACACTCATCTAACTTTCCAGAGTAACTTTAAACTGTTAGAAACAGTAGCTCCTAATAAAATTACCATGCTAAAAGTAATACAAGTGATCCGTGGTGAAGCTTACTGGAGCTCACTCCAAGAAGTTTCGTTCCTAAGTTCCTGCCCTGTTCCAAGAGTCACTCACCATTGCCTACAGCAAGGCCACAGTGGGACAATATTCCCTGGGGCTAGGACATTTGTGCAGTCCCAGAACCAGCCCTGAAAGCCCTCTCCTGACTTGCCCAAAACAGGCAGCTTGCGAGCCCCATCCAGGGCTGGGCACAGTGCTGGAGGGAGAGCTGGCTGACCTGAAACCTGCCTCAGTGACACCAGCACAAACTGGAATCACTGGTGGGGCGGAGGTTGCCAATAGCCCTTATCAGCCCCCCTCACATTTCTGCTGTGTGGAAGCCAGCCCCCTCGGGGCTCAGACACCTGTAAATGTTGTGGCAGTTGTCAGCCCCACAGCAGCAGCGTCTGGCTGGGCAAGGAAACTGCAGGAGGCAGGTAATTATGGGAGCAGCAGTACGGATAGTCTGTTTGGCTTCCCTGAAGCCTGGATTACCTTATCTGAAAGGCCATCTGTGGTTTTCATTTATTTTTAGGAGCACTTAGAAGTCCATCTCCTTTCTTGGATGCTTTGTGGAAAGTTGTGCTCTTTACATGTGAAATTAGTGCTGTGGCACTTCTCCAAATCAATATCTGTCATCCCCTGGGGAGAGGGTGGGTTGATTTCTGAACTGCCACGTCAGAGCTTGTGTGATGGGCATATAGCGGCGTAACGCCCTTCCCCTATACGTCACACACATGCCACCAGAGCATCCTTGGCAAGGCCTTCTGCATGTGCTGCTGGAGCCTGCTGCCTTATGAGACCCAGCCAGAAGCAGAGAGCCTGGCTCTGCTTGGTCTATCAGCAGGATGGCTGGTACAGATAGGAGGTCTCCAGTGAGAAGGTTGTCCCAGGCCTTTGCTGATGCAGGCTCTGCCAGCCATTCTGCTCTTATACCCTCTGGTAGCACTGGTGAAGGGGCAGAAGATGGGCCGAGTTGGGTCCAGAGTGGTTTGAGGCTGGGTGCATCAGTGACATGCCATGCAAACAGAAGTTTTTTCTGGAGACTAAGACCTTTCACATGCTGCTTTCATTATTGCTTTTGTTAGTGCTTGCACAAAACGCAAGGTGAAAGTTAGAAGTGCACTGTGTGATTCCTTCCAAACTGCATATCACATGTGAGTTTGGTGCTGGGCTCACCTTGCCCAGCTCTCTGCAGCCTGGGTGCTCAGCCTTCCCCCTAGCTAGACTGGCCATCCCTCCGTCCAGAGGAATGCACGTGGCCCCAGCCTGGGGCACATCCATGGATGTGTCCCAAAGCCATGACACAGGCACATAAATCTCTAGGGCAGGTGATTTTGTTGTGGTCTCTTCCTTCCTCAGCCTCTGCTCTGTCCCTTCACTCCATTGTGTGCTGTCCAGGATGGAGCTCTGCAAGTGGAGCTGTGAGCAAGAGCATGTGTGGTTTAAAATAGCCCCAGTATCCAGGAAGCAAGCTCTGCCTGCACAGCCCACGGCCACTCCAGGCAATGAAATGTGATGATCTAAAAATCAGAGTCCCAGCAGACGCAGGGAAATGGTGAGCAACCTACAAAGCTGCCCAGAGTTTCAGCTGGGAGCCTTTGGGTCAGGGCTGTGTGCTATCCCGATGTCAGACCAAGCCATGCCATCCCTGTGGTGGTCCAAGCATGGATGCACCTCTGAGGAAGAAGCAGAGGAGAGCACACGGCTGCTCACTGCATCTCAGTGTCAGACTGCTGCTTTTGAGGGTTTGTGATCCATGGGCTGTCAAAGGACTAGCAAGGCAAGACAGCTGTGGTTCTTGCTCCTGGCCTTCATCTCCTTGCTTCAGTGGTCTGTGGAGGACTTTGTGCTGAAGGGGTTTGTGCCTGCTTCTGAGATGTTAACCTCCATCCACACTAAGTTATGTCCTGCCGTGGTCATCCTCTGCTTTCCTCCCCAAGCAGGGGTGCAGCCCAAGGCTTACACAGGTATCTGTGATCTGCTGCAGCAGCGATAGGAAGCCATTTGGGCATAGTGTGGCTGGAAACAGGCAGTCTCCAGCCACTGGTGGGCATTGAGTGCCTGGTCCATGAGGGCATTGAGTGCCCTCACACTCCATTGAGTGCTCATCCACATTGCTGGTGACCTCAGCAAGTACATAATGGTACTTAGGGGGCAAAGCAGATGGAGCTGTGGGATTGTTTGGGATGTGCAAGGTGGAGAGCTGCTACCTCTCTTCACCCCTCCTTCACAGACAGGTCCTTCAGCTGCCAAAAAGAGCTGGTTGCATCTTACTCGGGGTCATGCGTAGCTGCTGAAACATCCATCCTTGCCCCAGCTCCCTCCCTCCCCATCCTGCTCATCACTTTCCTTTCTTTTCAAGAAAGAGGATGGCACTGTGAACCGGGACTTCAAGAAGACACGGACAAAGGAACAAGTCACCGAGGCCTTCAGGGAGTTCACCAGAGGAAACCGCAATGTTTTGGTGAGTGGGAGATGCTGGGGGAGCTGCTGGGAGAGAGATCCTGCAGAAGCTGCACTCAGCCCAGTCCTGAGGGGCTGCAGCCTGAGCAACCTCTCTTAAAAAGGCATGCAAAATGGCAAAGAGAAATGCCATCCTGACACAGGGTGAGGGGAGAGCAAAAGGAGACAGAGCAATAAGAGACACCTTTGCTGCAGCAGCACTGCTCAGGCCAGGACCAAGTCTGCTGAGGATACTCAAGGGTTGGCTCCAAAACTTGCTCTAGAGTCACAGCCATGCTCTGCCCCCTCGTCCATGGGGCTGGCAGCAGCCTCCAAGCCCCCTCTTTACCCCAGTATGTGAAGGTGCAGGCAGTGGGGGCTCCCACGCTGGCAGAGCAGGCTGCCCCATGCTTAGTCTTGCAGAATGGGTGACCATGGCATCCCTCAGCCAGGTGCCCTTCACATGGGCAAGCTGCTGTTGGCATTTCCTGAGTTTCTCTATGTTGCCAGGAGAATAAGAGGTGTAGCTGTAAACAATTTACACTGACTGTGTCAAGTCAGTATTTGACAAAGCACTCCCATTTTAAGCTGTACTATACAAAACCTACAAACACGAGTCTCTAGCTGGAGCAGCCCTTGGCACTGCCTTCTTCAAACCAGCATGTTTGCTTTGACAGGAGTTACCCAGGGATTATTTTTGCCTCTGAAAATGAAGTTGCCTGGCTGCATTTTATCCTCAAAGAGCTTGGAGCACACTCACACTGTCATGCCCTGACAGGGCTCCTTGACCAAACTGTTGCAATACATCACCCCACGCAGTCCAAGTGTGTAAGTTTAGGTGTATAGTAGTGCCCAGATACCTACTGTGTGTGTTCCTGTGCTTACTTTTTCTGTCTAAACTTGAAAATCAAATTCCCAAAGGGGTCCCCTGAGGATGTTTAGTGCCATCCAGAAGTGGTACCAACTCTGCAGAATTGCTGATACGGGGTTACAGAATTGTCTCACAATTCATGATTTGACTGAGTGATAAAATGACAGATGAGGTGAAGAGCTGATTAATGAAAAAGAGTACAGTTGAGAGAAAAAGAGCAGCCTGGCTGTGCATGCCAAAACAGTGGCTGATGAATGAGCTGCTCATTCCTTGAATACAATGGGGAAAGTCTGCAGAAAGCACCAGTTCAACAAAAGCAAATGGTCCCACTAGATTTTGGAAGCCCCAGGAGCCCACAGGGTACCGTAGAGGCCAAAAGGATGAGTGGATCCCAGAAAAGAGGGGGCACCCTCTCAGGGAACAGGTCTGTTGAAGGATGCTGAGCACAGGGTGGCTGAGGGACACCCCCAACATCTCTCCATGCAAATATGGTATCACAGAGAGAATGCTGGGAGGGGTTGACTTTCCTGTCTTCCCTGTCCAGTAATTTTTATGTAGTCTTCCCACAGCACTAACACCTTGTATTTTGTGGGGTTTTTTTGTAATTTCAGAACAGTTACCTTAACCGGTTGAAGGGTATCCGCGCTACCCTGGAGACATCTCCGTTCTTCAAGTGCCATGAGGTAATACTTGTGTTTAGATAGATCTGCCTGAAAATGCAAAGAGTTTAATCTCATCTTGCCGGAGGAGAGAAGAGAATTCAAAGTCAGAGGCTCTGAATTTCTAGAATTTTGAATTTATTCTTATATCCATATTTTCATACCCCTTTTTATCTAATACTTAAGTGGAAATACAGCTGATGACTGACATTCAGGGACTCATCTACTGAAAACCAATGTTCATACAGATGAAAAGTGATCTAGGAGGAATCTTGGCTGCTTATGGGTTTATATGTTCAGGAAAAATCCTTAGTGTAAAAGTATAGGGGTTTTCCAGAGAGAAATGCCTGTCTGAATGCACGTCAGGTATCATTTGGCTGCCGGTTGCTCCATGTGATCAAACAAGGCTTCAACATAGCCTTAAATTGGAGATATCCCAGAACTGCCATTGCTCACCCAGTTGAGGCATCACCATAAGGATGAAAGATCCCTTGGAGGGACTTTCCTCCAGAAATGAGTATCCACAAAATCAACATTTTCTGCAGTGAAAATTCACTTCTGGTGGGAAAACAAAGAGGAAGCACTACATTTTTTTGGCCATTTCAACAGGAATTGGAGTGCTCCATAATTTAATTCAATATTTTTACTGATTTAGCATCAGCAAAGGCTATTTGCTATCGCACCTACTTAAAACATAAGAGCGTGTGTCCTTGGCACATGCTGTCTATGGCCAAAAGAGCCTCACAGGAATGCGTGACTCACAGGGAGCAGGATCCACAGCTCCAAGAGCCCACTGTCCCTCAGACAGAGCCACGTGAGCTGCCTTGGCCCTGCTCACAGAGGGTCCTGCTGGGAGCCAGAGGCAGATGGGGTCATGCCTCCTGACAGCAGCGCCTGGAAAGCAATTGGAAGGGAAATGTCAAAACCAAGAGTTTCAGGTCAGTTCAACATGGGAAACAAAATGCTCCCTGAAACCAAGTTTTCATTCAAACACACAGAAACAAAACAGCCTTTCAAGGAGGTTTTTGAAAGGAGTTTTCACTCCTTAAAAATGAAAAACCGGCAGCTTTGACTTTCTGTCCCACTTTGAGAAGAAGCATGGCAGAAGATCTGCCAAGCTCTGCATGTCCCTCCACGGGGCCCACACTGGGCAGGGCTACTCCAAGGAGCTGCAGGAGAATTCAGTGACCCAGGACAGGCAAATGAAGACTGTCAGCAAAAGGCTTTTCCTTAAAGGTAAAATGCACTGTCTGGGCCAAGAGATGCCTGTAAGATCTTAGAAGGAGAAGAGCTAAAGATAAGCATTTCTGAACAATAATACAAATATTGGACATTTTCCCAATGCACTGAAGGAGGAAGTCTCCTCAAAAATGTAAATTCATAATAGCTTTTGCAAATAGTACAGGCTAACCTTCAAAACCCTCTTCTAAAGGCAAACCTCAAATTAAACCTTGCTGATAGCACTAATGTGGGAGTCCCCAGTAGCATTTAGTGCTGCTGCTTTGGAGGGCTGACACCAGCTGGATGTCCCTAGGGCTGCACTCCTCCACCTATCTGCACAGCTTATGGGATGCTCCTGGCTCTCAGCACACTGCATTCTCTCTGCTAACAGCCATTGCACTCTGGACACCAGGGTCCCTGTGAAACAAGGGTAAGCAAGTTCATAATCCATCAATTCATGCACATCAGACATACTTAGGAAAGCAATCTTCATTTGGGACAGCTCTGAAGCATGCCTGTTGGTGCTTTTCTGTAGTACTGCCTGCTAAAACCTTCTGACTGGAGGAGCACATTGAGCAGAAGAGCATGATGGCAAATGGTGTGCATCAATATGTGATCCCCAAGCATTGGGAAGCCACAGTGGAGCTGCTGCTGAGCAGCAGCTTGGCTGGGACTGTGAGCCAGGATGGCCCAGGGGGCTGAGCTGGAGGTATCCACCAACTGAGCATCCCACTGCTCTGTGGATGGTGAGCATTGGGCTCATGGAGTCTCATCCCACTGCAACAGGCCTTAAGACTTCTACTGTCACAGGCAATGTGCTTCACCTTCCCAAATGCACCCACAGGCTTCCCCAGGCCAATACTTGCTGCAGGATTTTCCCAAAGGCCAATCAGGATATGAAAGAGATTTTCAAAGCAGGTGCAGCCAAGTGAACTCATGGAAAAGGAAATTCACATACGTGCACCTCTGTAACTCACATCCCCAGAGCGCTGTGAAAGCCAGAAGGATAGTATAAGGGGAATCTGTGTGCAGTCACCTGGTGTTTCAGGCAGGAGACAGCACATTGCAAGTAACTTGTACTTAAGAGTGTACCCATCCCTGCAGTGATGTCTGCAGGGCTGGTGAGTGTGTATAGCACCAGTCGGTCACAAAGAACTAGCCTTGGAAAAAATACCTATCTGAAGGCTGAGACAAGTCATCTCATTCCTTTCCTGGGGACCTTGTTGTAGTTTCCAAAATGACATCTCAATCTTTCATGACCATGTTTTTCTGATCCTCTCCTTCTACCAAGAGCTGGGATTTGTACGAGTAAATCAGCTTGTCTGAGCACCCGATTTGCATGTGCAAACACAGCCAGCAACACACAGAGCTTGCTTTGGCTCATGCAAAATCTCAGCAGCATCTCTTGCAAATGCAGTCTGAGATAAGGTGTCTGAAATCCCCAAAGCTGGCTGAGAGTGAGCAATAGGAGCACCCCTAACTGGTCTCTCCTCTCCACAGGTAATTGGGAGCTCCCTCCTCTTCATTCATGACAAGAAGGAACAGGCCAAAGTCTGGATGATTGACTTTGGGAAAACGACCCCACTGCCAGAGGGACAAGTTCTCCAGCACAATGTGCCCTGGGTGGAAGGGAACAGAGAAGACGGCTACCTCTGGGGGCTGGACAACCTCATTCAGATCCTGACAGAGTTGTCCCAGAGCGAAGACTTGCATTAAAGCCACACATCCGACTCTGCCACTACCCCCAACCTGTCCCCGACTGACTTCTGAACTGCACTACAAGACACTTTCCAGCCCTCGCCCTTTCCATTTGAAAGCTATACTCTCCCTATTTAATGTGTTTTTGTTGTGGGGTTTTTTTTAGGTTGTCTTGGTTATTTTTTCCCCTCTCCATGTAAATAGAGAGCTAACATGCCAGAACAAAAGCTGAACTTGATCCCTTGGCTTCGCACAGTCAGTGGGAGCATGTGGCCATGCCAGCCAGAGGAGTTGCTTAGGCAAGAGTGTGCTTTGTCTATTGCGCTTTTGTCGCTTGTGCAGCCTGATTTTAAGAGGGCTAGCAGAGAAAGGAGCCCCTCCCTGCACTGGGATCAGTAGCTTCATCCTGAAAACACTCGGTGACCCTCTGGCAGCCAGAGAGCATGAGTAAGGCCTGGAAATGGCAAAATATACTGGGGTGGGAGCCCTTTAGTTATCTTTCCCAGCACCTTTCAGCCTAGGGAACTGTCTGGGCTGAGTCTTTTATAGATGCTATAAGGGCAAATTTGTGGGTTTGTTTTTTGTGTCCAAGACAGCCCATAGAGGTTGCTCAGTTATTTTCAGGTGGCACTGGAGAGCGAGGGTTTCCCCTCTGCTGTAGGACCATGTGGTTGGGCACAGGTATTTATCATGACCAGGTGCTTCCCACCCACATCCCCCATGCTGGTGTGCTGGCGTGGTGGGTAACACTATGAGCTCCTCTCTAGAGACCCAGCTCCTCTGTTAGGAGCTGCTTCCAGCCCTCCTTCCCTGGGATCTCCAGCTCTCCATGGGGGATAAAGACTTTGGACAGGGCTGGGGGAGAGAAAAATAACTTACAAGGGACTACTATGAGACCTAAGGTATCCATCCAGGTCAATCAGTCTTTTTTTGGCAGCAGCCAAGCACATGTGTAGGGGTAGTGCCACCAATGCCCTCACCTGGCCCAGGGTGACCCTCCTGCCTGAAGCACCTCCATAATTTTTATCAGCAGCAGGTGAAGGGTTATAGCAGCAGAGCAGCTCTGAGGCAGCCAGCTGGTGAAGCAGAGTTGGGGTCAGGTATCCCCACACCTTCCCTTTTTTCCCCACAGAGCTGGTGGACTCTGCTGCTGGCTTCCCAGCCTGCTCAGGCTGCACTTAGGGCCTCTGTGCTCCTGCTCCTGCAAAAACACCCAATTCCCTATTTAGGGTGGAGGCTATTTTGTAACTTCCTGGAACATTTGAACCAAGCAGCTCACTGGGGGCAGAGCTGGCTTGCTAAAAGTCAGCCGTCCAGAGGACAGCAAGGAGGGGAAGCTGAAGGGCAAGCTGGGGAGTCCCTCGTGGTAAGGACAGAAGGAGTGTGCAACACAAGGAGGTGATGGTGCAGGAGCTTGGCAGCCTCAAATCCCTCACCTGCTCCATCCCCAAATGCACCATCTCATCTCTCTCTCTGGGAGACCCTCTGCCATTATTCAGTGGGTCCAGCATCCTCGGTGGAGGATGTCTTCTTCTGTCAGCAATAAGGTGGAGTTGGCCATCAAGCTGTCTACATCCATGCCCCAGCCTCTTTCCCAAGGACTGAGGTCTCCTAAGGTTTTTCTCAGTTCATATCTCACCAGACAGCTGTCTTTAGCTCATCTGATGCCATTGTAAATGGTTGCACTGTTTTAGCTCCTTGCCAGGCTTTCTAGAATAGCCCATGTGGAAGTGCCTTATAGACTTGCCTCTGTTCCATTAGTGTCAATGAAAAAAGGTTGGTTTTTTTTAAGTTATATTTATTTTCATCCCATTTTAATTGCAGAAAACACTAAAACTTAATGCATGGAATCTTTTTTTTTTTTTCTTTTTTTTTTTCTTTTTTTTTTGTGGTTTTCTTGTGTTTGTTTTTTTTTTTTAACTATTCCTTTTTCTGCTTTGGAGAA